>PVJO010026493.1:0-20969 GCA_004026905.1 Hystrix cristata
GGTTCTTTTAGTTTTCTATTTATTAACATGTTTATTATGAAATGGTGTTGTATTTTCTTGATTTATTAAAATGATCATGATTTTTAATACTTTGTTCTGTTTATGTGGCACATCACATTGACTGATTTTTGTTACTGAATTATCCTTGTATCCCAAAAATAAAAACTCACCTTGCTATGGTATATTATCCTTCCCGTATGCTGCTGGATCCTGTTTAGCAACATTTCCTTGAGCATTGTGCATCTATATTCATTACGATTATTAGCCTATAGTTTTTCTTTTCTCCTGGTATCATTATCTGACTTTGGTATCAGGATAATACTGGTCTGTAAACATAAGTTTAGAAGTATTTCCTCCTGTTCAATTTTTGAAAAGTTTGAAAAACATTGGCATTAATTCTTCAAATGTATAGTAGAATTCACCTGTGAAGCCATCTGGTCCAGAGCTTTTCTTTGCTTAAAGGTACTTTGCTTACTGACTCAAACTCCGCAGTAGTTACAGCTTTGTTCAGAATTTGTAGCTCCTCATGGTTAGACATTTTTTAGTAGGCTGCATATTTCTAGATGTACCCATATCTTCTAGGTTATTCAATTTGTTGTCATATAATTGTTCATAGTTGTTTTTATAATCTTTGAATTTCTATGACATCAGTCGTAATGTTCTCTTTCATTTCTGATTTTATTTGAGTCTTATCATTTTTCTTAGTATGCCAAAAGGCTTATGAATTTTGCTTATCTGTTCAAAAGAACAACTTGATTTTGTTGATGTTTTCTATTGCTTTTCTATTCCTTATTCCTTTATTTTCCTTCAAACCTAATTTCTTTCTTCTGCTAACTTCCATCCTATTTTTTTCTTATTTTTATATTTCTTTCAGTATGAGGTTAGATTGCTAGCATGAAATTTTTCTTCTTTAAGGTAGACATTTTTCAATAAATGTTCCTTTCAGTATTGCTTTTGCTGTATTCATAAGTTTCAGTGTACTACGTTTTCACTGTCTTGGTCTAAGGGTGCTTTCTAATTTCTTTTTGGTTTATTTTTGCCCCACTGTTGCATTAATTTCCAAACATTTGGAAACTGTTCACCTTTTGTTCCTTAGGGATGAGAAAGAAACTTAATATGATTTCAGCCTTGGCAAATTCGTTAATGCTTGTTCATAAGATACCCAGGAGAAAGTCATATGGCATTTGAGAAGAACGTATATTGTGCTGCCATTGGGTGGAATGTTCTTTAAATGTCTGTGAGGACCTATCTACAGTGTTGACCAAAGCCAGTGTTTCCACATTATATCTGATTTGGCTACCCATTATTGATTGAAATCTCCTACCATTACTATATTTTTGTCTCCTTTTCATCAGTCTTTGCTGTGTATATTTGAGTGCTCTGATATTGGTTGCATATGTATTTATTTACAATTGTTATAACTTCCTAGTGGATTGATCATTTTCTTATTATGTAATGGTCTCCTTATTTTGGGGGGTACTTTTTTAAACCTAATGTCTATTTTGCTTGATACAAGTATAGCTATATATGCTCTCTTTTGGTTAACATTTTGCATGGAATATCCTTTCCCATTCCTTTAATTTTACCCTGTGTCCTTAAATATGAATTGAATTTTTTATATAGAGCCCAAATATGTTTCTAATAAAGCTGCTTAAAAAGCATAAGACAATGTAGTTCTAAAGTCTTCATTATGAATAACTGGAAAACACTAAAAGTTTTCTTAGTAAAAGAAGGGGGGATGAAATGTGCACATTCACAACTATTAAACAATAGAGCATATTAAGACATTAAAACACATGAGAAAAAGGTAAAAGTATAAAATCAAGGAAGAAAAATAAACTATCCATAACTGATAAAATTACAAACCTAGAAAAAACTCAAAAGCTTTACAAAATTACTATGCTATAAAATTAATTTACAGAATACTGTAGGCTAGAACACATGCAAGGAGCAAAGTGTGAGAGGCTACATTTGGAGAAAGGATTATATTAGCAACAAAACAATGAATGTACCAAGAAAAATATGAGACATATATGAAAACATATGAACATTACTGAAGAACTCAAAAGTAATTCTGAATAAAATGAAATACATGCCATAAGGTTAGAAATGTTAATTCTCAAAATCATGGGAATGTTAAGCTTTTTGAAATTAATTTAAAATATCAAAGTGATGTAGGTATATGAATAAGTTATTAAAATTAGACAATATTTAGAAACAATATTTTAACCCTCCAATGGCCAAAGCCCAAATGTCTGACCACTCTTGTGTATTTATAATGGAGATATAAATTTGCATAACTCTTCTGAAAATCAATTTGAAAATATCTGCCAACATTACAAAAGCATATAACTCTGACTCAGAGTCATATGTTTGAATATTATCTTGCTGGTATTCTCCCACATGTAGAAAAAGAAACATTGAAAAGGTTACTTTTTGTGGCCCTTTGTATGGTAGCAATCTGAAATAAACCAAATGACAACCAGTATAAAACTGGCTAAATAAATTATCTTAATTCATGCTATGGAAACATCTTATGTCATTAAAACTAATAATAACAGAAATTCCTGTTTACGTGATGAGGCTAAATAAAAAATTACAAGCAATAAGTTAGTATCTTTAGTATGCTATCTTTCCTGTAAAAATGAAGAGAAATTTAAAAATTACTTATATCTTTTTATATTTGCATTTTATGGATACTTTCTTATGTATGCATTTTATAGACTCGGAAAGGTTATGTAACAATTACTGATGTTGTTACCCGGGGTGAGAAGGAATGAAGAGAAAGTAGGCAAGTGAGGGTCAGTAAAGAGGGGGGCTTACATGCTATGCTTTCGGAGGATAGAATTCTGAAGCATTTCTCATGAAAAAGCTTGAAAGAATACGGTAGAAGTATTTTTAGAAGACAAAGAGGAGGGGATCTTACAAATGAAACAAAAGTATATTTTTCAAAATATTTATAAGACTTTTCAAATATAATAATTAACTTATGTGATAGTTTTAAAGGGGTAAGAAATTTTCAAAAGGATTTTTATATTCAGCCAAACTACTTCTCAGTTATGGAGGGAAAAACAATATATTTTTAAAAACTCAATAGACATTAAAAAAAACTTTAGTAAAGTGAAAATTAAATAAGAATAAGTACTTAAGAAAATACATGTTCAATAAAGTGAATAAAAGGCACTGTTAAATCCAAATTTAGAGATACATTATCAGCAAGTTATTTAGACCAAGCTTACTCCAGTCCAGGAATAAAATATTTAGATGGTGAGAAGACACAGAGGCAAAACCAATCAAATATAATTTTTAAACCATGGTCTAGATATGGCAGATCCAATCCCCAAAAAACAGGAGAGGCAAAATAGAGACCAAAGTACCATCTAGCAATCATCAATTGCAATCTAACACAAACACATTGCTAAGCAGGGCATCAAAAATTGAATCATTAGAAATATCAGGAGTTCTGACTACATTCTGATTTTGTCAAAATCAACAGAAGAAAATAAAGAGTCTGCCAAAAAAACAAACAAACAAAAAGAAAACAACGAAAAAACTGCAAACACACTTCAGCAGCTCACCATACTAATAACTGTCTGGAAGCTAAGCCACCACTTTGAGCACCTCCCATAACTGTACAGGCCAAACATAACTTGTATTAATCTCATGATATCTCAATCAATTTAGTATTAAAGTATTTATACAAGTTTTTCTTCTCTTGATGTACACAGTTTTTAGATGGTCTCTGTACATAATACGCTCTTTAAATGAATTGAGTTAAAGAATAAAAACTTTCAGCCTTGAGTAAAATTTTGCAGAAAAATCTGCAAATGTAAAACGTTTATAAGGGGTTGAAATATAAAACATAACTGTCTTCATACCTACCACTTATTGAAAGCTCACTGTATTCAAAACTGTAAAATGCATTAAATATGTATCCACATATGTATGTATACAGGATGTATAACCTTAAATCTGAATATTGAATGAAGGTATTTTTCATCAACATAATTCCCCAAGAATCACATTAACATTGCTTTGTATTGTATATTCATACCTATTTTAACCATGTGGAAGCAGTTCTTGAGAAGGCAGTATTTTGCTCAAGATAAACTATTTAGAAGGTAACACAGTCAGGATTTGAGTTGAAGAAAAGAAACAGTGAAATAATGTGACATGATTATCTATAGTCTTGTGGTTTTGAAAGGTAATGTATTAAAATAATAGAATGAATAGTTTTTTTACTTTACCTGACAGTAAAATGCAGGACCCTCTTCTTCATGGACTCCTGTTTTTTATTTAGACATTTCATTTGGTCCTGTTTTACCACCGGTTTCTTCAAAGGAAGCACGCAGACATCAAGAGGTGGACGTACTAGTTTGGAAAGTGCGTTGGCAACTCTCCACCCAATGTATTTAGAGAAAACCTCTTCCCTTGTAGCCGATGGAATTTTCGTACTGCATCTCGTGAAAGGATCAGTTCGGTCGTTTAATTCGGCCTATTGAAAGAAAAGAAAAAGGTACCAGTTGAAGTACAAGTAAATAAGAAGAAAATGATGCTATTGTTAAAGAAAATATAAAATGTACCATGATTTTGTATTAATGTCGTGTTTTTCCTGTTAAATAAAAAACCTTTATAAGAAAACAATATAGTTTCCCAAATGATTTTAAAAATCAACAGTTTTCAATAAAATAAACAATATCAGTGTATCCCACCTTGAAATTTGAAAAATGTAACAATAAAAATTTGCACTTTACATTTCAGTCACTTGCCCCCAATAACTTTATAAGCACGTATAAAATGTATTTAATAAGCAATGAAGCAATCACTTGAATTAATATATTTTAGTAAATCAGACTTTCATTTTTTTGTGCACAACCTAAACTTTCATTGAAGTGAACAGCATATTGACATATAACAAAAACTTTAAGTAAGAAACGATTGAGGTCTTTGTTTTTAGTTTAAATTGAAGATGTTTTAAACTGGCGATTTGGGAGGCCCCGGCAGGAGGATTGCTGTGGGGTCAAGGCCAGCCTGGGCTACACAGTGAATTAAGGCCAGGCTGAACTACACAGCAAGGCTCCATCTCAAAAAAAAAAAAAAAAAAGTTTTAGTATTTATATTTTTATTTAATTTTAAAATGTATATTTAACTGATATATTAAAAACATGAACAATGTGCATATTGATCCAGTACCATGTTATATTTTACTACATAAATTGAATATGTTCTAACACCAAAAAAGGGAAACAAAAATTTCCAGAATATTTAAGCGATCTGTAATCAAGATAGAGCTATTTTTTGCAATTTTCTATTTATATTTGATAACGTTCTTGACTAACTTTAGTAACTTTTCTTTAAATGGCTAAAAGCATATTTTCTTTAGCAGGAATTAGTAAATGAAGATATAAGTAAAATGTCATGTGTTAGAAATTTTTAATGTTTTACTATGTATTAGAAACTTTCTCATAACTAAGTTGGACAATGCCTATTTTCATTTATATTTTTAGAAGTTTATTGAGTATTATCCCCTTCATGTAGCTCATTACCAGTCAATCAGGGTTCATTTTTGATATCTATAAAACCCATCACAGAAAATATAAATGAAAATGTTTTTCTGCATATGAACCTCTAACTTAACTTCTTTAATATTCCAAGATCTTGTTTGGCTCAATTAAATTACTGCCAAAAGATTGACTAGTGAATTATCTTAGAGAATGAAGAAACTAGGAAGCAAAAGAGTTAAAGTGTTGAGGAAAATAGTAGGAGACAGCTAAGCAAATATAAATTACTATGAAATCCAGAGAGAATGAGAAAGAATAACATGAAAAAGAAAACATTTTAAAAGGATAAAATAAAAACCATGCAAATAGGGAAGCATATGTTCTAACAATCTCACTTTTAGGTATAAATCTGAAGGAAATGCAATCAGTATGTTGAAGAGGTCACCACATCTCCATGTTTACTTCAAGACCATTCACACTATTCAAATATGGAATTGCTTTACATGTCCATCAACGAATGAACAGGTAAAGAAAATGTGGTACACATGGAAAATGGAATTCTCTTCAGCCTTTAAAAAGAAGGGGAGGCTGTCATTTGAAGCAATTTGGATGGACATGGAAGGTTCTAGGGGCTGCATAAAATGAGGCAGGCACAGAACAACAAATTCTGCATGATCTCACTTAAGCCCAGAAACTTAAAAAAGAAAATGGATTTCACAGAAGTAGAGAGTAGAATGGTGGTTATCAGTGGTTAGGGGGTATAGGATTGAGGATATGTTGGTGAAAAAATGTAAACTTTCAACTGGACAGGAGGACTAAATTAAAGAGTTCCATGTAGACTATGGTAACTATATTTAGTAACAATATAGTATATCTGTAAAAAATGCTCAGAAAGTTTAAGTGTCCTGGAACAGAAATGATAACATTTGAAGTAATGCATCTTAGCCTGATTTAGTCATTCCACAATGAATGTATATGTGTGTGTATATATGCATATATGTGTATATATATATATATTTGAAAGCATCACATTGTTGTGATCAATGATAAATGTGTACAATGATACTTAAATACATGATAAATGTATAGAACTTTCTCAATTAAGAAAACATTAAAAAGCTTATACCATCAAAAAGAGCCTTTTATACTATTTCAGAAAAATAAGAATTTTATCATTAATTCTTATCAAAATACATTCAGTATTGAAATACTTTTTATTTCAAATTTTTCTGGATACTGAAATCAGTATGGAATTATGTTTATACTATTCCCACCTGAGTTTATATTATTCCCACCTAAATATAAGGTCTATTAACCAGGCAGAAATTGTGGAAAGAATATTCAATTTGAAACAAGTTAAACTATGTCTGTGATACTTACTAGCTGTTGTGACTTTGAGGACATTATTTAACATTGCAAGAGTCTGAAGTTTCATCTGTAAAACACTAATTAAAATACTAGTACTATTTCTTCTTCTTATGTCCCCTGGCCTAACTTTTCATAAGAAAAGTTAATTGAACATTAATAGTAAAATATATTGTAACACAAATATAAGGTATTACAATGAGTACAGTGCTTCAGTTACTGAGAGTGATGAATAAATAAACGAATGGACCGACAAGAATAATATTTTGTCACAACATAATTTCTGGTAAAATACAATGTTATGAAAGGCAGCATTAGCTCATATCATAGAATCTGGATGCAGATGCTATTTTCATTATGTGTCATTTGACTACTCGCTTTCCTCCCTCCAAGACAAAAGTCAGTAAATCCAGACACCAATCTTGCAACAAAAAAGAAGGCACCACGTCGTCCTCTGTGATTCCTTTGATGCGAGCCCAGGGAACTTTCATCCCCGCTGATGCCAAAGCCTCCAACTTATAAAAATGTAGTCTCAAATCTCAAACAAATACTTCCCTTCTCTATATAAAGTTGTCTTTCTTTGTCTACCTGCAGGAAATATCCAGGAAGAAATATTGGTTCTACGGTATGCAAGCGCTAAAGTCTGCCTCTTCCATTTACTAGTTAAGACAGCAAACTGAAAAAATAGTTAATCTCTGCAAGCCTGTTTTTTATTTAGTTTCATTCTGTCTTTTCCGTTTGTGTTATAAAGGTAATAATAGCTGCCTTTCAGAGTTTTGGGTGGCTGAATTTAGTCCACGAGGATAAAAGCCTTGGCAGACATTAAGAAACTCAACAGACACCAGTTTCCAACAGGGCTTCCTTGGGACAGAGTACACTGTCCGGCCTTTGTGTTCACCCCTCCACCACCCCAGGAACACATGCTCCAATCTTGGCCTGCCCAAACAGATTGGGTCGCATCGTTACTTTTATGTCCACGAATTTATCAAACAAGATCATGATTATACTTCTGTTGTCATGTTCCCTCTTAAAGTCCTTATTCTAATATATTACAATTCAGAGGCATAAATGTCATCTGTAGATAAATTTAAGCCGTAACTTCTCAAGAGTAGATTTAAAGAAAATATTAATTACTACCCATTACAATAGATTTAGACTTCATAAGTTCCCTACTATTAGGCTGCCAATGAACATCCCAAACTCCATCTTCAACCACATGTAAATATTTACATTTTCATTGTGTGTGAGGCTCCCTATTTTTAATGATGACTATGTAGGCTCTAAAGATTCAAGAGTTTCTTTATTATTGCATTACTGAAACTTGACATTTATTAAGAACAAAATTTAAAGCTCTGACATCCATATGTAGTGATAGAAAGGGACTTAACCTAAAGATACAGCTTACCGTAGCTTACATCTGCTCATTTAGATGGCAACTTTCTCCAAAGAATCTCTACAGAATCTTCCTGGAACCTTTAGGTTACACGAACAGGGCTTTGTGTTTAAAATAAGTGCTAATGTCGATGTACTTCAGGCAACATGGTTTAATGTACAGAATAAAAAGGCCTTGGCTGATAATGGAATGCCTTAGTCAGGAAGCTTTGGTTCTGGATGGCCCAAGTTATTTAAACTATGTGTTTCCAGCTGTCTTAATTGAGAGATAACATGAAATTTTCTTTAAAATCCTTCCCACCTCCAAAATTGCCCAGTGCAGGCACCAAAAGATAAAATTTTTAATTAAATACGGAGACAAAATTCCTTGCTTTGCCCATAATTTGCTAGGTATTTACCCTTCTACATTATCACTACATTTGAGAGAGGAAAAAATATTTCCTATCTATGATGAATACTCCATCTTTAGATTGTAATATGAGAATATCATGCTTGGTTTGTAACACCTATGATCACAGAAATAGTTTTAAGCCCAAATTTTAGGTATGAAGCTCCACTGAAAGAAATAAAACAATAAAAAATAATTACACAACCATTAGGCATATGATACTGAATATTTTGTATGAATTAAAGCATATTGTTTTACTTTTTCATACCACTTTCACATATATTTTTTCTGATACTTTTGTGTAAAATCAAAAACTTATTCCTGTTTTCTGCTCAAGTTCTTATTTTGATACAAATTTTATATCCAATCAAACTGTTTTTCAAAAAAACAAGTGGTAATTTTTGAATAGCCATGTCAACTTATGGAGTTAGTATTAAAATTGGAAAACTACTGTTCTTAAAGAATATCTCTCTCACATATATATTCTAACCACAGGCAGGAACAAACGCTCACTCTGTTACTTTGCACTGGGAATAAAGAAGGTTAAAAAAAACAGTATTCATGCAGGTTGGCAGGAAGGAGATGGATAAATCAGCACAGGATGAATTCCCTAAGGAATTAAGATGTAGAAGCAACAAGAAAGAAAAAAATCCTCTCTAGAGTTCTGAATTTTCAACCAACAATTAGAAAAATACAGCAAACACACCAAAAGTTGATCTAACACATTATTCTTGACATGAGAGAAAAAATAAAATAGAATGTTGAACAACTGTGGAATAGTTTACAATAAATTCTCTCCCTTTCTCTTATTGTCTATTTTTAAGAAGTTTCCACATTTCCTGAAGTAATACTACATCTGGGAATATTTAACTTGTTTTTGGAAAAAACGCATTTTTCTTCAAATTTAAAAATTTAAGAAACTAATTGGTAGTCTCAAATGATTATTTCCTATCAGAATTTTAAAATTTCACAAAGGGGAACAGCATGACTAATTCTTTGATATTAAAATTTTGTTCCTTAAGGTCATTCTCATGACTCAAAAGCATGTTATAAAAAAACAACTCAAGCCCTCCCCTTGTAGGTAAAGATTGAGAAAGACTGAGGTACTAAAGAAAGAATTAAGTGGGACTATCATTTTCTCACTTACTAATTGTGTGATCTTGCACAAGTCACTTAACCATCCTTGAGCATGTTTCCCTATTGCTGAATTTGAATGACAGCAGAATTCCCTTTCATGGAATTGTAAAGATTAGACAACAAAATTGAATACATTTTCTCGCAGTGTCTAGCATACAAAAGTCCTTCAGTAAATGATGGTTGTTTGTTCGTATTTCACTTTAGAGAAACTATGAGATAGTAGAAATGGCAGAACCTTTGGGTAAAGCTTACTCATAGTCCATCCACCATCAGCCCATTATTTTCTCTTGTTGAGACTTGCATCTTTGTCTGCATATGTTATGATAATTGGAGGAAAGCTGTGGAGGTTAAGTATTAATGTATATAAGATACCCAGCACACTGCCTAATATAAAGGCTCTACGAATTATATTTTTGTTTTCTTAAAACGAAGTATTTGTTAGTTGGGCATTCTATTGATAAATAGTTAAAGTAAACCTCCTTTTCCTCACTTAGAGCTTCCATCTATGTCAGAAGAAAAGCCCCACATGAAGGAGGAGAGAGACAGGTGATGAGAAAATGGAGACTACTCGTGTTGTACTTTTTTCTGTTTTTCGTCTGTGAAAAGTACACTGGGAGTATGAAAATATCATTAAGAATAAAAACAAATTTTATTTTAACAACCTCGCCGTGAAATGTTAACCACAAAGTGCTTCAAAGGTACCTTGAATAAAGTCACAAATTCATTTCAGCTGTATATATTTCTTTTTGATATTTTAGGTCATATGCCAGATGGCAGAAAGCGCTTATACATGATGACTTTTCCTGGATGTGCCGACATATGCTGCTGAATTGCCTATACAGGAAAACCTTGCTCACTGCAAGTCTCCCTGGAAGTATTTCAAACAAAGCTTATCAATTAACATTTGTTTATTATGCCACAGTGAGTATATGACAGTTTTTATTTCTTTCCCAAATACTCAGGCAACAGTTGAGTTTATATTGAATTTGTCACATGAAGGGCTCTTGTTTCAGGATCTATTTCGAATGGTTTTTCATTTCAAATATTCTTATCAAACATCTCATCTCCCCTCCAACCTCCACTAGCATCACATTTTACGAACTAGTATAACAAGAATTATAAATGACAGAGTATTATTATAGATAAAATAAATACAAGATATGAAAGTATATGCTAATCTACATAAATTAAGGTACTGAATACAAAATTTAATCATTAAACTTAAAAATATAATAAATGCTTATTTCTTTTAAAGCATATAAAATTTATTTATCTCTTTAATATTACACATAAACATTAAAGCATAGGTAATCCTTTTAACCTAAATCCTCCTTGCTAATGATATACAGCAGTTTTAATTAACACTATTCTCTGTGGAGGTGATATGAATACACTAGTACCTTACACAGGAGCAGTTTTGGGCGCAAGGAATTATGCAAGAACAAAGGTTGTGGTAAAAAACACTGTCATTTGTAATAACGGAAATAAGAATGGAATACATATTTTTTTAATACATATTTTGCGTCGAACTGCCTGAGGCACAAGCCTTCATGGTATCCATGATTTTTAAGTGTTTTCTATTCACATGGAGTAATGAGGGAGCTCCCGAACACTAAATTTTACACTTGTGAAAGATGCCTTCTAACAAGTTTATACCACAGAACTCGTCTGAAGAGGTAACCCAGGACAATATTATAAATTGGCTCCATGGAATTTGAGAATTAACAAGTTATTAAGGAATTTAGGGACAGATAGCAATAAATAATGTTGGAAGTTGTATTGTTGTAAATAAGTGTCATCATGATAGTGCCAAAAAAGTAGAAAGAAAAGGGAACCTGAGGTTATGATGCTCACATTTTATTGCAAAATTAAGCACACTTATAAAGATAACTTGTGTAGACAATATTTGGACTATTCTAACTAAGAAAATGCAATTTGAAGAGTGTCATAGTATTTTATTAAAATATACCTATAGACCCGATGAGCTCATTCTTTTGAAACATTTTGGCTTATCTTACTTGTTTGTGTATGTGACATTTGTTGTTTAACTTATTCTTACAATGCCATTATTATACAAATTCCTCCAGAAGGCAGCTGTAAAATCATAAATAAATGTGTGTGTTGTTCTATTCATAGAAATTAGATGTGGACGGAGAATAGTTTATCTGTGGAATTCAAGAACGTTAGAAGATCACATAAGGAAAACAGAAGAAAAGTCTCAAGTACAGGGAACAAAGACACAAAGATCAGGCCTGAACTGATGCCAGCTGGTCTTCGAATGGCGCTATCAAATAAATGGGTGTGAAGAATTCGAAGGAGTTAGAATAGACTATTACCGCTAAACTCTAGTATGGACATATTAATACGCCATTTGATGTTAGAAATATACCAGCTAATAATAAATGGAGAAAAATCTTTTATCCCAACATTGTGAAAATGATGAAGGGAAAAACACTGGCTAGGAGAAGAATAAACAGAGCAACTGATTAAGCGCTTAAATGTGTATCTTATTTATGCCAACATAAAAGTCTCAGTCAATAAAATCATTCTTCGAAAATAAATTGAATAGAAAAATTTTCAAAATAAATGAAAACTGATAAAAATTTACCACCAGCAGAATCTCACTAAAAGAATAAGAAATGGTTTTCCTGCAGCAGAAGAAGAACAATTCCATATAGATGACTGGAGATTTAAGAAAGAGGAGTAAGGAAAGAAATGTGAAAATATATTAGAAAGCCTAAAGAATATCAGTTGTATATAGCAATAAAATTATCGGTGTCTCTAAATACAAACCTTCATGTACAGCCCTCTCCCAAACACATACAGAGATACATACCTAAACTTAAAATTCTCGAACCCCAAGAGATGTGAAGAAGCAATAAGAATTTCCATACACTCTGGCATTATCTAATTAATATTGAATATATACTTTTTATGATCTAGTCATTCAGTTCCACAATACGCAATTCTAGTCCAGCCAGGTAAAATTATTATCAGTAGGAAAAAATAAATAAAATATTCCCTTTGCTTTTGCATTACTGGGGATTGAACCTGGGGCCTTTGCATTGAGCTACAACCCCAGCCCTTTTTCCATTTTTCTTTGGAGATAGGGTCTCACTAGGTCTCTTGACAACTCAGAACTGTACATTTTAATGTGTGTCTCTTTGTTTTTATTTACATCAAAAGAAGGAATAAACATAAAGCAACAGAATATCAGAAATGAAGCACATTGTAGTGCTAGAAACTGCTCAAGAAAGGGAAGAAAAGAAAAATCATAGAAGAAAACCAAAAAGCACAGTGACAAGGGGTACATATTAGTCAGCTTTCCTGTTGCTAAGGAACATTAACCAATCCCTTCAATTTAAAGGAGGAGGGATGTAATTTGCCTCACCTTTACAGGAAGTTAAGTCTATCTTTGACTGGCTCTAACACAGGAGCATCACAGTGGAAGAGTGTGATGGAACAGGGGCTCATGGCAGCCAGGAAGCAGAGTAGGGCACAGCACCAGAGAAGAAAGGACAAGGAACCAGATGTAGTACCCAGGCCAGGCCTCCCTGACACCCCCAGGCACATCCACAAGTGTGCCTCACCAATTCTGCAAGTGACTCCCAAGTCAACCAAGTTGACAAGATGAAGATTAACCCTTCCAGGTATGTGAGGGGAACACTAGAGGGAGCTTACAGAGGCCTCGGTAGCCACAGCTGGACCACTTTGAACCACAGCTACATGGTATCTAATAATCATTAAAGAAAAATATTATAATAGCTAGAGTTTATAAAGTTCTCACTACAATCAGTGCTGGGATGTGATGGAGGGCCAGGGGCTATTCTACACTGTTGGTGTTGTAAACTGGTGTAGCTCCCTTCGGAGTCAGTGTAGAGATTTCTCAAAAAACTAAAAATAGAAATTCCATTTTACTCAGCAATACCTCTTTCCGGGTGTCTTCCTGAATGATTTTTTAAAAATCATACTACAGTGTCTTAGCCACTTTTGCGTTGCTCAGACACAATCCCCAACACCCACAATTTACAAGAGGGGAAGTTTAATTTGGTTCAGCTTTTTACAGGATTTAGTCCATAGTCAGCAGGCTCCATGGGAAAACGGCATGGTGGAAAGGCCTAGAGAAGGCAAATTGCTCACATCACATCAGTCAAGAAGCAAAGAAGGAAGGGAAGAGCCAGAGAAGAGATACGCCCTTCCAGGTCATGTCTCTAGGGATCTGCCTCTTCTGTCCAGATCTTGACTCTCAACAGCAAGTCAGCTGTAACATCCCCATTCTCCAGTCATCTTCCAAAATCTCACCTCTGAACACAGGAGACTTTTCGAGGACATCCCAGATTTAAACCCTAACATACAGAGACACATGCATATCATGTTTATAACAGCAAACGCATAATCGCCAAATTGTGGAAGTGGCCCATGTGCCCATCAACAGATGAACGGATAAAGAAAATGTGGTATTTATACTCAATGGGGTACTATTCAGTCATAAAGAAGGAAATAGGTGAATGACTTGTAGGAAAATGGATGCACCTTGGGACCATAACTCTAAGTGAAACAAATCAAACATAGTAAAATATTTAATGATTCTGTCATACGAGATACCAAAAATATAAATAATCTGAAGAGCAAAATTAAAGATAGATGAAAAGAAACAGAGAGGTAGACATTATGGAGATTGGAGGGGGATTTGGAAATTGGGCTGCATGGGAGGGAAGGGAGGAGTAGAGGAAGTAAAAATGATTAAAATATAAAATAAATATACCGACTCCCCAATATGAATGTAATTACTATGTATCCAAAATATATACTGCTGGTAATAGTAAACTCACTTGCAAAAAGCAATGAGAGAATGAGAAAAAATGTTTAAAAAATTTTAAGTTGGCAACTCACAAAAGAAGAAATTCAAGTAGTGAATAAAAAGTGAAAAAACACTTGAAAAAAATGCACATTTAAACCACAGTGAACCATCCCAGGATACCAATGAGACTGGCTATCCAGTAGTCCGTGTGGAGGCCAGTTCTATGCCAGGTGAGCTCTGAACTGCCCAGGCCCAGCTAACGATTCTGAAATACAACTTTGTGTCTATGGGTGTTCTTACATCACAGGTGATTACAATCTCAACTTTAACCTCCACTGTTTTCTGTGTGAGTTCCTACCATTCCATTAAAGAATTTTGAAACTCACAGAGTACCACATGTACTATAGAAAAATGAAGTATAAATGAAGAATTAAGATAAAGAAAAAAAGTAAAATGAAGTTAGAAGCAAAGTTAGTACCCAGAACTGAGGTATTAAGTTAATGATTCTTTTAACCTATTTCTGATATTTATCAATACTCTCATTTGAATTTTTATACATTTTCTTTAAATAACTCAAGCATTTAAGGACAGGGGAAAAATTCTCTGAGCAGAATCCTTAAGAGTACTGGATACAGAATAATCATATATGCATTGGAATCCAAGCAGTACTGCCAGTTTCCTATGCATCCGTGGGCAAGTAGGAGTCCTCATTTAAAGTTTCAATTTCCACCTCTGTAAAATATACATATATTACGTGTGTAATATATATATACGTGTGTGTATATATATGTATGTGTGTATACATATGTATATGTGCATATATGTACGTATACATTTGTATATGTGTGCGTATACATATTTATGTGTCTATATAATATATAAAAATACTTAACATATGGCACACAGTACACACTTAACAAATCTTAGTTGTTAGTATTATAAGTACCTTTTCACAAATGATAAATATGGAAAAAAGAAACATTCACAGTGAACAACGTATCAGACTAAAACCCCACTTATGTAGCTCTCAAACCTAAGAAGACCTACTGTGTAAAAGCATTATTCCAACACTCAGACACTTAACCCACATGTCTGCAGTCACTGAAGCGAGGAATATCAGAATGGTTCTGATCCTCCTGGGCTCGTTCAGGCATCTGTGGTCAGCTGTTAGGTCAGCTGGGGACTGGCTCATCTTGGGAAGTTTAGTGGACTTATTATTTTAGTCAGTTTGAGTGGGAATGCCCAGCTGGACTGAGTTGCTGTGGTTCTGGGTGTAGAGGACCCACCTGAAGGTTACTGCCAGCACAACAGAAAGGAGAATGGGAGCAGAAGATAGCAGCCAGCTGTTTCCCAAGAGAAACTCTGTTGCGGCTGATTCTCCAGAAGGGAACTCAGCCATTCTCGTCACAGGAGGAGCTCGGGGCCATGCTGTCATTGAGGATGGCTGCTGTTATTTCAGGGGAGCTCTGGTCTTCATCTCTGCTGTGAGCATCATATCATGGCTCCAAGTGTAGATTTCTTCAGCCTTTTAGTGCAGACACAGAAGTACATTTGGCACTCTTCCTGCATTTGACTTATGAGTGACTGTTGTAACTTGTAAATGTCTTGTATTAAGTCTGCTCTCTTGCAAACCAATGGTTCTAGAAAGGTAACTAATACAGGAAGGAAAATGGATCAACCAGGATGACTTGTTTTGTTCCACATTTTCTCATCTTCCAGTTGGGTGATGGGTTTTTTGACATGACAGGCCCAGGTTTCCAACAAGCAAGACTACAGCATGTAAGCATTTTTCAGATCTGTGCTTATCTGACTTACCAATTCAAGCCACATGTCTACGTCAAGAATTGAGCATGGGGGAAAACTGTGCTCCGGCAGTAACCTTCAGGTGGGTCCTCTACACCCAGAACCACAGCAACTCAGTCCAGCTGGGCATTCCTGCTCAAACTGACTAAAATAATAAGTCCACTAAACTTCCCAAGATGAGCCAGTCCCCAGCTGACCTAACAGCTGACCACAGATGCCTAAACGAGCCCAGGAGGATCAGAACCATTCTGATATGTAGATACAAGGAGCCCTGAATAAACTGGGTATAATTATTCTAACAATATACCACATATTCCAAAGCAGTAATTCATTATTGTAAAAAGGTATAGGAAATTATACACATGAGTTTTACTCAACATAATTACCAAACAACTAAATTCAAATAGAACTGACAATTTTTACCTAATACTAGTTTTTTCACTTAACATTTCTATTTTTATTTCTATTTTCTATTTTTATGAAATGACTACCATCTTACATCAGCAATCCAAACATATACTGTATTTCACATTCAGTGTTCACTGCCAATCAATTCAAACTATTTCCCAACTGAGCAAGTCAATTTATGATCTTCTTTTATACATTGTTCTTATTTCTATTTGGATCATAACATTTCTTTGTATAAGAGATGTTCCCTTCAATCTTCTCACCTTGCATTTTGAATCTAATTCATAATTTAAGTTTCCAGCTTGAAAAGTACTTAAAGATGACAAGAATAACATCTCAATAATAGAAGAGACTTCTTCACATTTGACATAACATTAAACAAGGGTGAATATACTTAGGATGTCACTCAATAAATAGATATTTATTTAATATTATTTTACTATTTTGTTGAAAACTTTTATATATAATTTCTTATTCTATTCGTAGTGTCTTCACATTAAGAGACTTCAAATTAAATTAAATGTCAAAGAATTCAAGCCAAATTACTCCAATGTCCCCACTTGATACTTTAACATATATTCTATTGTTTAATAATCCAAATGGCTCCACTTTTAGCTAAGATTTTATGTAAAACGGGTCTAGAATAAATTGCTTCAGTCTATCTAATGCAAATTAAGCTTATTTCTCATATTAAACGTGTAAAATGCCTAAATCAATGTAATTGCTTGTAGAAATTTCTTTGATTTTTTTTCCTAGGAATGACTTGCCTTCTTCACTCACTTTCTATTTAAAATGAATGAAAACTGTCTTTAGAAGTCTCTAACTAAGCCCTGAAAACTGATTAGCACATGTAATGGTTATGCTTTTGTTTATTCCTTTATTCTCAGTGCTGACTGTTTAACTAATGGATTTTTGCTTACATTTAATATATAAAATACATTTGCTGTGTCTGATTGACTTATGAATTTCAAATGTAATTATCTATAGATATTTACAAAAATTTTGAGGAAAGAAGAACATCTTATACCAAATGATTATCCCTGAATGCTATCATATAAATAGAATTCTAATTATAGAAGCAACAAGTTTGAATTTGCTTTAGTTCCAGTATAATCCATTGGAGATTTGGGGCATCATATAAAAATAGATACGATAGGAGAATAATATAAATGATTGAAAGAATCATAGAAACAACAACCAAGAACTAATAAGGTTGGAAGAAATGAATACATGTCATCTTCTATATCTTTTAGAAATTAGCCAAAAACTTAACTTTCTTATTGGAAAATAGGTCATTAAGAATACTTACATAACTGAATCTGTGAAAGCTAGAAAGAACCAGAACTTTCAGGGACAGAAAAGTAGTACTTTAGAATGACAACAATTTAATCTGTCTTAAAATATGATATAAAGAATAAAAATGATGAAATTTTGAAATATTATAAGATGACATATGGATAAATCATTACTGAAAAGTCATATTTGCACTTTATGAATTAGTAGCTAAATTCATAATGATTTTCTTTGAATGTAAATATACAACAAAAAACAATAAAACAAAACATTTTACCTGAGCAAATCAGAATGCTTGGTCAGCATACTTACAAATGTCTCTAAAAGGAACACGACCAAAGCAGAAGAGTCACTGTCCCCCAAACCTGCCTCCCAGCCGCGCCCAATGCAGCACCCCCGTGAGGATTTTTACACATAGAATTTCAGTCACTTTTATATGCAAAACCAAGACTAATCCAGCATTGTAAAAGTCATTTCCATCCATATAAACCAAGTTTTCCCACAACTATTTCAGAAAAAGATGAATAAAGCCATTAAGAGATTCTCACATCATGCTTACCCCGTGAACATAGTAAACTTTTCAAGCTTGTTGTCCAATAGTTTCACGAAGATTTAAAGACTGTGCAATCAGGAACACTGGACAGATATCAGCACACGCGCACACACACACACACACACACACACACACACGCACACACCCACACAATGGATTTCATCAGCTTACTTAGTAGCCTACTTATTCACTATTTACTCCAAGCATTTCACAGTTTTATTTTACTTTCTTCATCTGAAATTCATCAACATTGGCTGTTGGTACTTTTTGATTAAAAGCAAACTTTCCTACCTCCCATCGTTTCATTTTAGCAACATAGTATTAAATCATACTTTTTAGAAACATTAAGAAATAACATGCTTCCGAGCATGACTTTTATCTCCATTACTTTTTTATTTCTTCAGCAAAAATGTTAAGTGCTTTATAATACTAACTCGCTTATATATCACATTCCTAAGCAATGCATACTATTATTGTTAGTATGCATTACATAATGATAATACTATTATTAATTTCATTTCCAGGGAAAGAAACCGAAGCACAAATATTCTCCAGGTCACTTAGCTACTCTACAGTACAGCTGCCATTTTGAAAGCAGGCCACATGGACCCAGGTTGCGTGCTCTCCACCGTTAGACTTCTCTATCTCCTATGTGACCTTCAGTAGCTGTCCCTGCCTATGAGTAGTTCTAGCAAACCTGAGCGTTCATCTCTCTGAAATAAGACAACTAAGGCTGAGAGAGATAATTTGTCCCAGGTTCAAAGCAATTGTTTGCAGTTGAAATTGAAACTTCATTGTTTGCCTCTATTCCTGAGTGTTTTACTCTTCCAGCCTACTACTATAGTATAAAAAATTCAGTCACATTTTTCTATTATTTGGAAAAATACATTCAGTGATTTGTCATATGTAAATGCACAGGTTAGCAAATCAAGAACAATGTTAAATAACAGCCATAGTAATGAATACTTTATTTGGTTAATCTCGATTTTCTACATCCTTGAAGTCAATGATTTATATCACCATTTATATTTTTTTTAGAAATTCATTCATTACACTGATATTTTCATATGTATAAGCAGATAGCTATAAATTGGTCTTTTGAAAATTACTTTATGATTACTCTCTAACAGATATATTTCACTTACTATTTGGCTTTTCTGACTGATAAACTTCTCTTAATTTTTTCCCATTATGTGATCTACTCTACAAATAGTTTGTGTATTAACTTTATTTCACCCAAATAAATAATTTTAGGATTTACCATTTTATCTTTTTATTGCCTAGTGTACAGCTGTTTTCATATTTCTTAATGCCTACCACTCAATTTTTTTCTCAATTTTAATGAGCATTTTAAAATTACTTCCCAAACCTCTCTTCTTTTTGTTACTATAAGCCATCTTAAAACAGCTCTTCCTATATATCCTCATCCCTTGCCATTGTCCCTGTCATTTGCTAAAGACTGCACATACTGGCTACCTTGCTTCTTTTATTTTTCCACTTTTTTATTAGTAAGTGTTTATAGTACATACTGATTACATTCACCATGTTGTATTCTTAACACAACAAGATAATTTTTACCTAGAACCTTTGTAATTCCGTCTACCTGAGTGTATTGTTTTGAGGCCACTTCCTTTTCATCGCATGAGATTCCTCTCAAATGTTACCACTATGCAGAACTGTCCACGAGCCACTTTGACTGAGGCATAGGCAGCCCACTTAGGCCCCCCACTCTACCTTGTCACATTCCAGAGGCTTTGCTGCATTTCATTTCCTTCATAATAGCTAACACCATTTAATATTATATTTTAATTTGTTGAATTGTATGTTCATTGCCAGTTTCCCTGAAGCAAGCTTTATGTTATAATTAAAAGAATATCTATATATCTATGGCTTACAAATAGGATAATTAATTTCTTCCTGGTACTAATATATATATATATTTTTTTTAGTGTTGGTAAATGCTCAGGTCTTTTTTTTTTTTATTTATTTTAAACCAAGAACATGTATTGGTACATTCTACATACAATGGTCACATTCATTACATTAATTCTGTACCTATACATGATGTATCTTGGTTCTCCCCCCTCTCCCCCCTCCCCTCTGCACCCTCCCTCCCTATTTACAGCAGATTCATTCATCATTTTCCATATTTTCCCTTTCCCCTCTCTTTCCCCTGTTGCCTTTCTGCTTTTCCCCTTCTTTCTTTCTAGTACTTCTCTCCTCTGCTCACCATCCTCCTTTTATATAATATCTATTACACCTCTTTGTCCTTATTTACAATTATGGTCTCTCATATCAGAGAAACAATTCGATGCGTGCTCATGAGTG
>PVJO010026494.1:0-21007 GCA_004026905.1 Hystrix cristata
GTGTGTGTGTGTGTGTGTGTGTGTGTGTGTGTGTGTGTGTGTGTGTGTGTGTGGCTTAATTATTTATTTATATATTTTCAGCAAAAATGGTATTTTTTTCAACTTTTTACTAGACTACAACATGTATTCAGAAAAATGTACATATAAATAAAGCATATTGGTCAATAAATTTTCGCAAATGGAAACTACTCAAGTAACCAACATTTGGGTTTGAAAAAACAAACAGAACAGAACATTACCGACAACTACAAGCCTCCCTTATACATTATGTGCAGTCATCAACCCATTAATCACTATCTGGACTTCCATCATTCATCCATTCTGTTGCAAAAAGCAGTTACTCTTTTTCATTACCATACAGAATTCCACATATTAAGCAAACCATAATGTAACCATTCTGCCACTGATGAACATTAGCTGGTATAAATAGTACTGTTATGAGTATTTTTCTTCTACAGGTCTTTCAGTGAACCTGTGTGCACATTTCTGTTGCGTACATAAATAGGAGTGGAATTGCTGGGTCATACATAGAGCATGGTTCAGCTTTATTTGAAACTATCAAATAATTCTCTGAAGTAAGTGCACAAATATATACTCTCAGCAGTAGGATATGAAAATTATTTTTGTGATAGATCCTGGGCAACATTTGATATTTTCTGTTTTTCTCATTTTAGACATTTTGATTGGTGTATGATCTCATTTGGGTTTAAATTTGCATTTCCCTAATGACTAACAATGACTAAGCAACTTTTCACATACAGAATAGCCATTTGGGTTGCCTCTTTCCTGAAATGAGCATTCGAGTCTTGCTTTATTCTCACTGATGTGTGGAAGTTCCTTATGATTGGTATTAGCGTTTTAAAATGTCTTTTTTTAGGCTATCACAGAAAAACATAGGCAACCTGAAGACCCTTGAAAGTTTCTATTCTCATGTAACAAGGCTTTGACAGAGAAAAACAGAAAAAAGTCTACCTTTAAATATTAATTGAAGAAGAAAAACAAAAAGGGTTTATAATTTCTCCCAAGTATGGAGAAACCTACTGGGGCACTGTCATAAATTACAGCACTTTGGAGCAAAAAAATAGTCCCACCTTTCAAGTTCACTATTTCTCATTAATTAAAATTTCATTGTCAAAGACATTTTGCAGTTTATCCACAAGAAGATGTACTTCTGAAAAAAGCTAGTAAATAATTGGTTGGATTTTCCTTTTAAAAGAGCCAGATAAAAGTCTAGCTTCTGGTTTTAAATATCTTTCATTTAAAATGAAACAAAAACAGTGTCATCAAGGATTAACCTAAGCAGTCCTACTAAGGCAAGAAGACAAACAGCTATACTTCCACTAGAATTCTGCCTTTTATATTCCAATACATTCCTTATTCATAGCACATTTTAGTCATGTGTAAGATATTAAGTATTTCCATGGAAGACTAGTTTTCATTTCTTGTAATGATAGCAATAACTCCAAGAATCTCTTCTTTACACCATTTTTTTTTTTATTAATAAAGACAGTCTACATCACTTGTTAGAAATAGTAAGTGAATGGTATAGGCTACAATTTAGGAGGAAGAGCTACTTTTTCAGAAAATTTAACCTATGAAATTTGATCATCAACCATTTACTGAGTCTTCGTAGAGGGGAATGGAATGAGTAAAACTAAAAATAATAAAAAACATATTTCAAAATTTCATCAGTCATAGCTATGCAAATATTTACATGTAAAATGATGCTACTTGTAAAATACAACATTTATTGTTTTGGGAAAATACAAGGACAGTTCACTGAACATCAAATGGAAGCAAAAGGCTTCAAGGGAAATTTCAGGATGTATGTAGCAAATTAGGTGGAAGATAATGATTTAATTCATTAAAATTTTCCTTAAATTACAGTTATATAATAGAAACAAACAAAAAAACAGAACAAATACTATATGATGTAATTCCCTTATCATGCGCTTGGTCTCTTGTATTTTGAAAACAATGCTGGTAAGAAGTACCCTATAACCATACTGAGCAAACTCTAGAAATCAGCACCTGGTACACAAGAGATGATCACTCTTGCCTGTTAATAGATTTATCCTATCTTTACTGTCCTTTGAACAAACCTAATTCTATATTCTCACATAGGTTAGATTCTTTTGTGGCGCTTCTTGTACTCACTTTAACATATCACATCTCCTTTTTGGATTCAATTTTGTTTATGTACCTAGAATTTACTATTCTGGATGTTCTTGGAAAGGGGAACTACTGAGATACGAATCCAAGTGTCTTACTTTTCCTATCTGACTCAAGAGACCAGAAATCAAATCAACCATACAAAAAATTCATTAGAAGTATTTCAGCAAAAAAGTTACAGATTTTCTAGTTCTTATATGAACTAAAGATAGTGCCTATGAATAGTTAACTGTACAACAATGTTGTTATGTTTTTTCAAGACACTGGAATTAGCAACTTGTCCAACAGGTTGGCTGTCCTCAGTGACACCTGATCTGAATGAAACTGGCTCCAAGCTGGCCGCTCAAGGTGCTTACTTTCTAAGATGCAACAAAAGAAAGAGCAACCAGAACCAGGTAGCTACTTTTTATCTTGAAAGACAGGACTGTACAAATCTAAACTAATTTGTCAAGGTGCTGTTTCAGCAATTCATTTATTCATAAAATACTGTAAATCTGAGGATGACAGAAATTTGTAGTTTCATAGAGTCAGATTATTCCGTGAAATAATCTGTCAATCTTCTCATAAATTCATCGTGCGTACTTCCAATTTGACTTAATAGTAGGGTCTAAATAGAGGTAAGAAAGATACCAAAGACAAAAACCTGCATCTGAATTTTAACTGCTGATTCAGTAAGTCTCTCTTGTCAAGGATAGACAAAGGAGGTATTCCCCGAGGCAATGCTTAAGCCTTCCTAATACAAGCTAAGGCCATATTCACAATTAAATGAAGAATGTGATAAATTATCAGCACTTAAAACAACATCAGCAATAACAGAATTCATATTGTTGAGTCATGACTCATTTTCTTAAATCTCTGTTTACTAGGAATGACAGGACAATGAGACATACTTTTTTTCCCTGTGATTCTGCACTAAGAATCAGATATTTAAGAAAATGTATGCAACTCCAGCGTAAGAATGAGGTAAAAATTACTTCACACAGCCACCCGCTTTTCACCAGAAGTGCTAAAGAGAACTGAACAAAAACGGCCACTAGAGAGTATGAAAGAACAGCAGAGAACAAACAGGCTGTGTGACACACACTTTCCCTTCTTTAGAGACAACTGAAGGTCAAGACTGGGAGTAGAAGAGGAAACACAATCATGTTGTCTACATAAAGGGGTTCTTGGAGTTTTGAGTTCATAACCAGGTAACTTCCATGAGTGAAGAATTAATTTGACAGCTCAGAGTGTTTTACATGTCCCACGTCAAGTCACTGCCCCTGGCCTTTTGCCTTGCTTTTTTGCTTGAAGAGATTTCACTCTTAGGGATTTAACTAGAATATAAAACACAGAATTATACCCAAAAGGTAGAAAGAAATTGTAGAACAAAAGGAGAAATAATTCCTTTGAGTGAGTCATTTTGATCAACTATATCCAAATTTATCAGAAAAATGTTATACTGTATCACAGAGCTTGTTACTGTCTTTGAAATTTAAATATATAAACTACATGTAGATATGTGTTTTTCATACGAAACATTCATAAGTAATAAAAATGGTCTGCCCTCAAGAAAATACTGGCTAAAGGAAAATTATTTCATATACATATGAATTTCTTTTTTCATGATAGTCATTTTACTTTGCTTACTCCATTCCAATTTAAAAACTGTCTTTAAAGCCGGGTGTGGTGGCACATAGCTGTAATCCCAGCACTCAGAAGGCTGAGGCAGGAGGATTGCCAAAAATGTAAGGCCATCCTGGACTACTAAATGAGCTCAAGGCCAGCCTGAACTACATAGTGAGATGCTGTCTCAAAAAAACAAAAAAACAAAAAAAAAACTGTCTTTAGTCACAAAGTGGGCACTTTGTTACTGCTTTTCTTTATCCTAGAAAGTATAAATCTGCAAACTCTGACAATCATATTCAGCAGTGAAAAAGAGTATTTGTTTCCTAATATTTTTCTCTTTCTAATGCATGGTAATGAGTTTTATAAAGAGTAGGTAAATCTTTCCTTTCAATGTAAGGAAAATATTTCCTTTCAATATAAGTCAGTAAAATAATTCCAAGTTGTTTATGACTAGCGATTGTTCTTGGCATCAGGAAATACACTCAGGTCAAAGTCCCCATCTTTATTTCTATCTCTTCCTGTCATATATTGTGATGTAATATACATACATAAAGCATGGCAGTCCTTTCACATATTTAAGGCAGTATATAAACTAACAGGTAAATCTAAGTCTCGTGTAACACAACACGAATACTGTTAAGCTGGACAGAGCATTACATCCTCATTCTCACACTCATTAGTCCTCTTATAAACATTGTGTTTAAATAATGGATTCTCCAGTAAGACAAACAGTCTCTTGTTTCCTACTGGGTGGGGAATTCACTTTGCAATTCAGTTTCCAGATAGCCCAGAGCAATAATGAAACTATTTCTTAAAACTTACTGCCCATCTCACACAGACTTGTAAATCAGTATTACATTTACACAGACCCAGCTGAAAGCTGGAATGAGCCGGTCAGGTTTTAATACAAAAGAACAACATCCCTTCACTGTGCTTATAGCCAAATCAGGCTAACTTGTTCCCAGGAGTTGTAAAGAGCCATGACAGATCCTTTTGACAGTGGCTATCTGTACTATTTAGCTCCTAAGAATAGTGTGGCCTCTCTCATCACAATGGTCTCCAGAAACATGGAAAGGGTAGAAACCTTTTTAAGAGACTAAATGAAAATGTATGAAGACAGATGTTCACTGTCTGTTGTGACTCTTAGGATCCCCCACTTAAGTTATCCTCTAACACATAATTCATGAGGTGAAGTAACAGAGGACTTACATAAATGCGGAGAAACAGTCGGATCTTGGATAAGGAAGCAGTTGATCCAAACACCTGAATATTTTAAAAATGTTACCTCACGTTTCTTTGAAGTAACATAGGGAGGGCAGTAAATATAGAAGACCTTTTGATTCCAGTAAAAGAGTTACAAGTACATAAATGGAAATTTAAATAGGAAATTATTCACTGCCTTACTGATATAGAGATTTCTAAGTCTTTGTAAGTCTTTAAAAATTAAAATAAATTGGAGTTTTAATTTCAGATCCTGATATTCAGAATATGCTATGTCAAATAATTTATATAAAAGCATCACATAAACTCAGTCATTTTCCTTAACTTAAAGCCATATTTTCCCTCAGGATAAATCTTTTTTATATATTTTTGGTTTGGGTCAAGAGCGTGTATCGATATTGACTTGACGACACCTATTCTTCACTATCTCTTTCTTATAAGGTTTTAATTTAGCTTTATAATACATATTGTTTAATTCAAACAGAGTATATATAAAATATAAAGTCTAAATATAATTGGTACCATGAAAAGAACAAACAAACTGGGAATTAGGCAATCTAGGTTTTTATTTCAATCTTGTTCCCTACTCTGATCTCAGGCAAGTACTAAACCCTTTATATCTCAATGTTCTTGCTGAAAATGGGAAGAATGGACTGTAGATAATCTCATAAAGTCTATTTAAGATTTAATCTTCAATGAGTCAATCACCTCAAGTTTCTAGCTTGTTGTCTATTGGGAGATGATATGAAAACCTACCATGGGCAAAAAGAACAAAGCAAAGTTTTTATTTGAATGCTCTTTCTGTTATCTATGAATCCAACCTGTTGAACTTTGTGAGTGACACAGATTTGTCATGTGCTATTGAGACTCAAGAAACACTGCTAAAATCTTATTGATGGTAAAATATTTTGTCTCCTTCAGAAATAAATGAGCTCTACTGGTTACCAGGTATCTTTGTATTTCATAAGAGAATTTGAGGCAGATCTAGAAAGAGAATCTATTTCATATTATTAAAAGAACAAGTAGATGTTGCAGTGTTAGTATCTTACCACGCTTATCATCCTCTATTCTTGTGCAAGATTTTGTACTAGAATGCTGAGTTTCCATGATTATTTCTGTGAGCACACAGTAATGAAAACAAACCTATTTTTTTTTTCCAAAACCAATAATCACGAAGTTAAATAGTTACTATAGTTGCATGATAAAAAACACATTCCCTTAAATATACACAAACTTGTCATTTCAGCCTCACATTGTAGTAACTCTTACCTGGGGTCTGCATTCTGTGAAGTTTCTGGGTGTTGCTAACATGATCTTTCCGGCATGCCAGTCAGAAACTCAAAACACTTTGTACTCGTCTATGCTTGCTCTCATGTGCTCTCTCTCCTTTCCTGCTCTCACTCTGTGCCTCAGATAGTTTGGAATGCAGAAAAGCCAGAGCCAATGCCAGTCAAATCCAATCCACTCCTCCCTCTGTTCTTTTGCTAGAGAGCACTAAACAATAGCCACCCTTCCTAGTCACTCATCACTCTCAATAGCACTGAGTGCAGACAATCCACTTTGGGAGAAGCAATGTGATTTGCCAAGCTAAGTAATTCATTTTTTCTATCCCAATGGCGGGGTGGGGGGGGTGGGGGTGGCGGTAGATGTGTACTTCTGTGTGTTTTAAGAAGTGGTTTTTTTAGAAAGCAATCTATTTCAAAATCTGTCCTGTTTTACAGATAGAAAAGCAAAATTCAGATACTCTTATTTTGAAAGTTACTGTGCTGAATTAAAATGGAAACTCTTCAAAGGAGAAAAACTGGGTAAATCTAACAGCTGATATAGACATAGAAGTCTGACACACACACGTACACACACATATTACTCTCTTTCAGCTACCATATCAAACATATCAATTTAACTTATCATTGGAAATATTTTATGTTTAAAAAGGAAACAGAAGTTTTTAGTTTTTAGTTCCCTAAAGCCCATTGTCAGGTCTTAAGCTAGAACTTCGTTTAAAATAATAAAAAAATAATTTTATAGATTGATTTTACTAAACTAATTTTCTACTAGACATGATGAAATTACAGATAATATCACTGTTTTCAGTCATCATGTTAGCATATGTATATCTAGGTTTTTGTCTTCACATTCCAAAAACAGAAGGCAGGGCAACAATGCAATGTTCATTTTTGGTATGATGATCTAACACACTGTACAGCTACTTAGTTGCTGATGTTGTTACCATGTCAGGATTGCTCAGTTAAAAAATACACAGTTTGAATCACAGTGGACTCCACTGGCCACTTCAGGCAGAGGAAGAGATGAGACATGAAAACATTATCAATCAGCTAGCTACCATTTAATGAACAACTGATAGAATCACATACACTCCACCTAAGTGTCTGTATTTAGGTATATATGTATTATATAAAATACATAACTCATAATTAGATAAACATATATATACAAGCATACATATGTATACATAAGAGTATGTAAGAAAGTACACATATCCTTTGGCACTCTTTCGACACCTCTTTTTTTAAGCCTCAGTGATTTAAATAAAATTTCTCTTTTAATTAAATACTAATTTATTTTTTGTTATATATCTCATATTTCCTCTTGAAACATACTGCTGTATTTCTGCATCTTCCTCTGCCTTTACTTTTGGTCTTGGTTCTACTTAAAATGAGCTACTCTTTTAATCCCTACTGCTACTCAAATACAAATCATAGGGAAAGAAAAGTGCAAAATTGGCTGGGAATTTAGTTCAGTGCTTATGGTGCTGGCCTTGCAAGCACAAGGCCCTGAGTTCAATGCCCAGCACAAAAAAAAAAAAAAAAAAAAAAGAAAAAAAAGAAAAGTGCAAACAAAGTTAGGCAGAAATAAACAAACTGAGGGTCTGTCTATGAAGACCTACAATTCACAGATTCCTAACCTTCCTTAGGTGAAACAAAACATCAACAACCCCTACACCTTCTTCTTACAAAAGGTAATGCAAAGATACATCATTATTAACTACTGTTTATAACTGATCTTAAAATAATGCGAAGCACACCAAAATAGTTCTTATGAATTATTCTTCAGAAAATTCTAAGAAATAGGTCATGATTTCCATAATTATATTCAAGAATTAGAACAGGAGGCAGTGAGTCTAAGTTACAGGGAGAAAGGTTTCAGCTCAATAAATGGAAGTTAAGAGTCACTGAAATACGGCAGTAGCTTTCTGAAGGCTGTGCCTGCTATAAAAGACAGTGAACCCTAATTCTTCCCCATACAGGCTGACTGTTTATTTGATGGATATATTGAAACTACATTACTAAACAATAATGGTATTCTGCTGATAAATAGAATTAACAATCTTTTCCCAAATGCCAAAAAAGTTCATGTCTGTAATCTTCTCAAGTTTAAATTTAGAACCCACTCGTGTTTATTAACCTCACAGAAGCCTGGGATGGTGCCGCATACACGCACCATTCAGTTTATTACCCAAAGAAACCAGAGAACAACTGTGCAGGAAACAATTTTTCTTAAATGTAAATACGATATTATTGTGTTATTCAACACTCTTCAAAGGAGATGACATATTTAATTTCTATACTAAATCTTTTTTTTTTTTTTTACAAGTATGCATTACTATTTTTAATGCTCTGTTTCATGCCTTCCAGCTCTTCTTTGTATGCAAGTCCCTTCCCTGTCTGGTCTGCTGGCTATACTCTTATTTATCCTTCAAAATCTAGACTTAAAATTATTTTCTTAGTATGTCTTACCTCATTTCCTACCCAGAGTTAATCATATTCTCTTCTGTACCTTTTTTCTCACTCTATTTTTTCTTCATAGTCCTCATCATTTCACTTTACCTAACATACTAAAATTTCACTCATCTAACTTTTTAAAGAAGCATCCAGCCTAAAGTGTACTTTGGAATAACTTAAAAACTTGGCCTTGGCATATTCATTTTCTGATGTCAGAACCTAGCACTGGGTAGGCAGTATGATGAAACAAAAACATTTCAGGAATTCATCTCTTGCTTATGTGGTTTCAAGTACCCAAAAGAATTGAATAGCAAAGAAATGTATTTATCTCATCATTTATCCAAGTAGGATTTGCTTGTAAGAGAGGAAATCACTATGTGTAGAAGTTGATTCTTGAAGTACTTTTCACCTTACTTTCCCTGTTCATGAACCCACAAGCATGTGCTGCGTTGTCAGGCAGGGGAAGTAGCTTTTGAAGTAGAGAGTAAAGAGATCAATGACGCTATAATCTCACACAACGCTATGGAGTTCTCCAAAACACTGGAGGGACACAGGTTTCACCTCACTATTCAGCCATCAACTCAAGTAAGAAAGTGGCTGACATCCATGTCAGTGTGGAAGATCTCGCAATGGTTTGAAACAGCTTCACAGAAGATGGTGGAGTTTTGGTTACACATTTCCAACACTCAGCGCATGTTCACTTACAAATGCCAAAAAAAATGTCAAATCAGAGCTGGGGGTGTAGCTTCAATGGTAGAGTATGAGCTTTGCATACGAGAGGCCCTAGGTTCAATCCCTAGCCCTGCTCCACCCCTCCAAAGAAGTCACATGTTACCAATGATCAAATGAATAAATAGTCAAACATCAAATGAATGGCTAAACTAGATGATTTTAAAGGCCTCTTCTAGTTCTGGGATTCCACGATCTTATAATTCAAATATAAAACACCATTAGTCAATTTCAATGCTCTGGCTGAGAAACTGCTTATCGAACTACTGTCCTCTCATCATACACTAACACAGCACCCTGTTCTTGTCCTTCTTGGAAGCTAGCACAATTCATAATTAAGTTATTCATATATTAGAGGTCTATCTGTTCATTATCCTGATGGATATCAAATTTTGTGATGGCAGAGATTATATCCTTGCCTTGTTTATTGCTGCACCTGAAATGCTAAGTATGGCGTCTTACACTATGTAGTAAGTGCTTAATGAATTTTTTTTCTGAAATTTATTTTAAGATTTTTAAATGACAAAATATATATAACATAAAATTTACTCTCTTAAACATTTTAAGTATGCAGTTCAGTAGTTTTAAGTATATTCACATTGCTGTGCAGTTTTCAGAACTCTTTCATTTTACACAACTGAGTTTTACACCCATTAAGCATTAACCCTATCCCCCAACCTCTGGGAGCCACCATTCTACTTTTTATCTACTTCCTACAAGGGGAGTCATACTATATAAATATATACATTTTTTTTAAAATTTGAAAACAGATAAAAGTAAACTCCTAGAGGCTATATATGAGTTTCCAAATTAGTATCAGTAAATGCTGGTTTTGTTGTTAAAAGGCTAGATTTTTTTCTTGTTATGAATAAGTGAAATAATATATTTTTATGAATTTTGAAGAATGTAGTTAGCATACTTCCTCCATGCCTTACAAAAGAAATATTAAGGAATTCTCCTGGTACAGGTATAGAATTCAATGTGCTAGGCATTAAGGGATCATGACCCATAAATGCACAACTTTCTGAAAATCAAAGAACACAGAAAATCAGCTGGTTGCGTATAATTAAAAATGATTTGTACATCAATTTTGCTTATCCAACAAATTAACAAACAATCCTGTAACACCTATCCTCTCTTCTAAGTAGAAACACATCTCACAGCAGTGAAGCCGAGGTGCAGACCAGACTGTGAATGTTCTGGCTCTCGTGCTTATGGGTGTTCCATTTTTTTGTTGTTGTTGTTGTTTTTTTTTGTTTTTTTTTTTGTTTGTTTGTTTTTTGTGGTGCCGGGGATCGAACTCAGGCACTTGTGCTTGCAAGGCAAGCACTCTAATCACTGAGCTAAATCCCCAGCCCCTGGGTGTTCCATTTTTAAAGAAGCAGATGAGCCCAGCACAGCATCTTCCAACCACATATAGTTTCACTTAACGTCTCCTAATCTAATAAACAGGATTAGGATTCTGACGCTGTAGTCCTTCCTACTGTATTCTTTTTGCAGTTCATATTAGAAAAGGAAATCATTGTTCATAATGGAAATGGCAAATGCCAAAATCACCCACTTATTCAGGAATGCCACTAAGATTTTAACTTTTAATTTCATTTGTGTATGATGGGACTGCAACATAATACACAGACATACGTACTTCTATTCTGATAAAGAGGCATTATGAAGATCAGCGTACACTTTAAGTCATACAGTTAAAAAGGGCATACGCCAAACAAGTGGCAGTTACGATAGCCAGGGTTTTTTGTTTTCATAAACTTCTGGTTAGAAATTTGGGCTTCACCTTGCTCCTCCAACTAATATGATTTAGTAGGCTGAACTTCTTTACCTGGATCAGAAATTGGCTAGGTCTTCCTTCTCAACTCAGGCTCTCATGTGAGTGAAGCGTATTTCAAAGAAAAATAACCAAAACCTAAGTGGAAAAATACAAAGCAATCTTTTTCTAGTTTTATTTCACCACACAGGAATATACTACTGGGATAAAAGAATACTTATATTCCTATGAAAAACTCATTAATAAACAACTAAAAGCATTTTGGGATACAATTGGACAGCAACACATACTATTTCTGAATGTGCACACAGAACCAAGGATTTATTTGTGGCTCTCATTTAAAAAAGGAGCTCAAATTACATATGGTGTTAAAAAACTTATTTTCTTCAGTGGCTTTAAAAATAAATGTATTTTATTTTTAGTAAGAGGTTGGGCTTGTTGATTTTCTGTTAAGCTAATCTGTCACAACTGAAGCATTAGATCACTTTTCTTGTAGAATACAGACTACATACCACTTTCAGTAAGAATAACAATCATTAGGGTTTTTTTTTTTTTTGCCTTATTTTTAAAGAACATCTACAACTGTGGGATAGTGTTTCTATAGAACCTATTTAGGAACAACATAGATTTTATGCTACAGCCAGTTCTTGTCATACCACTGATACAAAAACATATTCACAAACCAGGCCCAGTGAAGGATTTCTGCAATCTTCGCTACTCAGAAGGCTGAGGCAAGAGGATTGCAAGTTTAAGGTGAGAGCCTGTCTCAAAATAAAAAATAAAACAGGGCTGGGATGTAGCTCAGTGCCTGGATTCAAAACATATACTTGTACTATATAGTTCAAAATACTATTGCAGACAGTCCATTTCACTCAATTTCCATTATCCCAACTAACTGATGCAAACTGAAATTCAGTAGAACAAGAGATAAGTTATAAAGCATTGAAAATAGAAGAAGAAAAAAATAAAAGAAAATTCTAACAGTAATTTCCTAAGGAACCAAATTCTAAAGTAAGACAACCTAAGAAATAAATGCTGGTATTTTGTCCATTTTACAAATAAGGAAACAGCAACACAGAGAAGCTGAGTTACTACCTTGCCCAAGATCATCAAGTAGTAGTGCTAGAATTCACATTTCTGTTGGTTCCCTTAACCATGATGGTACACTAAACTAAACCACTTCTCCACATTTATCTATGTAAGTAGTGTTTGAGGGTTCTTTTCTTCTTCACAGCTTCCTGTATTTTCCAAATTTTCTACATTATTAACTTCATAAAGGAGCCTGCATGTTGCTCTAGAGCTGGTTTATCAGCAGCTGGCTCTTTTCTTCAGCATATATTAATCCAGATGCAACAAAGTGTATATACAGAACAACATACAGAATTTTCAAAAGGATATTCTACTTACAAGCTTTTACATTTACTTTAGCAACTGGACAGAGACCTATCACCCAGAATCTGAGAGGCAGCTACTGACTTGAAAATAGTTCATTTTGAGTGATAATGTGTGAGCACTTTCCGAACATCTATATCTTAGGGAGGCCTGGGAGAAGATCACTTATTTCCTTCCTTCCTTCTTTCTTTTGTTCTTTCATTCACTCTTTCGTTTGTTCTTTCATTCATTCTTTCGTTCTTCCCTCCCTCCCTCCCTTCTTTCCTTCTTTTCTTTCTCTCTTCCTCTCTCTCTCTATTTTCTTTATTAAAGCGAGAAGGGAATACAAAAGCTTGGCCACAAATTGTGTGTTCTTGGGAAGAATACCAGCTCAAGAAAGACTGAGAGGACCCTTTTCTCAGTTCAATGGTTACTTCTCCATTTTTTTCAACATACTTAAAATAATTAAACAAGTCAACAAATTTAATTAGATTGTATCCTTTATATAAAGACATAGAAGAAAAACCAATATAACAGTTTTTCCTACGACTGCCATAACAATAGTCTCTTTTTATATTTTTAAATAGATGACTACACATTCCTCCCCACTAAATAACTGTAGACTAGACAACTTGGCTAGTGAATTTATTTTTGTAAGGATTCAGAGGTTTAGACACAGACAATGTCACAGGACCCAGAAATATAGAACTAAACATTTTTGCTCACCACTTACAAGGTCCTATTAGCAGGTGAATGAGCATAGCGGTTAGGAGAATAGACTTCAGGGCTAAACTCCTAGGTTCAAATAATACCTATGCCATTTACAGACCTTGGACAAACAGTGCCTCAGTTTAAATGAGTTATTAACAGACAGACAGATAATAGCAATACCTACTTCACAGGGTTATGTGAGTAAATATTTTCAAAGTACTTAGAGCACTTGACTCAAGTAACTACATAAGCATTTGTGGGGCAAAATGAAATGAAAATATCATTAAGGGAGAGGGAGCCATAAAAAGGTGAAAAAGGAAAAGGAGAACGATTTTTTAACATTTATCACTGACTGATAAAGAGTATTCTGTCCCTCAAAAACCTTATTTACCTCTTTGCTATAAATATCTTTACAGATTCCTTCATTCACCAGGACCTACAAGCTGTATCACATTAGATTCTCTGTACTTTTTCTTTTAGAGACTCAGCTAATTTTAAAATAGTACATTTTAGTAGTGTGAAGCCTATGGGTTGTCATCAATATATCTTTCCCTAGTAACCTGAGATTTTATTCATTGTTTATCTACTTTTAAAAATGCATCATAAAGAACTGAAATACACCTTTGGAATAAGTAGATTTCTTTTTTTCCTTTCTGTTCCTTTCATTTTATAGTTACTGATATTACTGTCATTATTATTACTCAAGAATATTAACATACTCATTTGATTTAAAATTAAAAGGTTAAAAAAGTGTTACATAATGAACTCAAGAAAGAATGGCTACCATAAAGAAATCAAATAGTAACAAATACTGGAGAGCCTGTGAGGGAAAAAAGGAACCTTTCTATATTGTTGGTGGGGATGTAAACTAGCATAACCATTATGGAAATCAGTACAGAGATTTCTCAAAAAACTAATACTAGAAATTCCATTCAACCCAGCTATTCCCCTTCTAGGTACCTTCCTGAAAGAGTTAAAGACATCATATTACACTGATACATGTATATCCATGTTTATAATGGTGTAATTCATAATGGCTAAGTCTTGGAAGTGGCCTATATGTCCATCAACAGATGAATAGATAAAGAAACCGTGGCATTTATACACAATGGAGTACTACAGTGCCATAAAGAAGGATAAATTTGAGTCATTGGCAGGAAAATGGATACACCTTGAGATCATAATGTTAAAGATCACATGTTTTCTCTTATATGAGAAACCCAAATTATAAATAAAGAGCAAAACAAAAGACAATAGGAAAATAGATCTTTTTCAAATGAGAAAGGGACCAAGAGATTGGGGGAGGAGTAGAAGAAGGGAAAGAGAACAAAAAAGAATTGAGATGTGTTATGTACATGTACCAAGTCTCTACCAGAAATGTAATCATTATATACTGTAAACATGTTCCAATAAAAAATAAAAATTGAAAAAAAGTGTTTTTTATGAAAGCCAATTTTCCTTCCCTAGGTCTATAGTTCTTTCCTCAGAAACGATCACTGTTAAAAGTATTCTTCTGTGTGGTTCCAGAGTTACCCATGCACACACAGACACACACACGCTTATATGGACATAACATGTTACAGAAATCACAGTATAATATACGCACGCATTTCTGCACCTTCTGCCCCTGCTCCACCACCAACTCAACAATGTATGTGGAAATTATTTCATATCAGTGCACATGGAACTACTTTTTTTTTAATAGTAACTCATTACATGCATTTAATGCACTTCACTTAAATCATCTCCTATGGATGGGTATTTCGGTTGTGCCTGATCATTTGTTATCACAAATAAAAATGTAATGACTGCATAAGTAGGTCTGAAGGATAAATTTCTAGAAAGCAGATGCTCATCTTTCATAAAATGAATCCTTGCAAAGCTGCCCTCTGAAAAAACAATTTGGCATTAACAAACTACAATGCTCATTTTCTTCTGTTCTTCCAAATAAACATTTTCATTTTTCCTGATCTCACAGCTCATTACAGTTTTAATTTGCTTTTATCTGGCTATAAGTTATGGACGGCATCTTTTTCTTCTGCTTACGTGGCATTTTACTTTTCTTTCCTGGGCATGGTATATGTCTCATTATTTTTAAATTTTAAGTCTGTATTTGTTAGTAAAATAATGCAAGCCATATATTTATAAGGCTTGTTTAAGAAAAAGGCAATTCCCAGTCTTCCTGTTCAACCATGTTCTATTCCCTGAAGCAACCTACTTTCACCTCTCAGGCACTTCCCGGTGACTTATCATCATGTGTTGCACAGTGTGGCTATACTGCTATTTTAGACATTACTGACTTTCTGGTGTGGAACAGGAGAATGTGACTTTTTCCTCCTTCGTCACCATGCCAGTCAGTGCACACACATCCTAGGCTCTCACCTCCTTATATGGCTAGTTACATAGTAATTTCGTTAAGGACAAACTAATGACTATATATGCTATTTAGGCTTTAGCCACAGCGTAAATTCTACATGTAATATAGTGAATTGGTCAGGAGCATGAATACTTGTATTTGAATCCTGTTTCAGTCATTTACTTGCTGTTTAGTTGTTTAGGGAAGTTATTACTTAACCTCTCTGTACGATGTTTACCCATTTATAAACAGTCACAATAATAGTATCTATCTTATGGGTTTACAGGTGTTTAAAAATCCATAGTATGCAAAGTGCCTGATACGTAAAAAAGCATATTCTCCATGTTTTGAACGCTTTGTTTCTCTTTACTATTTTTTTAACCATGAAGATTTATTGGTACATTTTAGATACACATAACGATCACATTCATCACAGTTAATTTGTACCTGTACATGATATATCTTGGTTTTTTTCCTTTTTTCCCCCTTCCCACCACTCCCTTCAACTCCTTTTCCCCTCCTTATTTACAATAGCTTTATTTACATTTTCCATTTTTCCCTTTTTCTTTTCTTTTTCTCTTCCTTCCTTTCCCTCTCCTCCTTCCCTAGTTCTCCTTCCCATTTGAGTATTTTCTTTTTCACAATACCTTTTTATACATTTTTGCCCTTATTTAGACTTATGGTTTCTCATACAAGAGAAACAACTTGATATGTACTCATGTGTGTCTGGTTTATTTCACTTAAGAATATGTTCTCAAGGTGCATCCCTTTACCTATAAATGTTTCAAGTTTATCTTTTTTATGGCAGAGTAGTACTTCATTGTATAAAACAACTACATCTTCCTTATCCATTCATCAGTTGCTGGGGATTTGGATTGTTTCCAAGATTTAGCTATTACAAATTTTGTTGCTATAAACATGGTTGTGTATATATTGCTGTGATACTATGGTTTTAATTCTTTTGGGAAGATACCAAGAAGAGGAACAGCTGGTCAAATGGAATCTCTAGTTGTAGTTTTTTGATGAATCTCCACACTGATTTCCGCAATGGCTAGACGAGTCTATACTCCCACCAACAGCGGAGGAGGGTTCCTTTTTCCCCACAGCCCTGTCGGCATTTGTTATTGATTTCTTGATAATAGCTGTTCTTTCTGAAGTGAGATGGAATCTTAGCTTTAATTTGCATCTCTCCAGTGATGTTGAACATTTTTTCACATATTTATTTGCCATTTGTACTTCTTCATCTGAGAAGAAGTCTATTTTTTTCAGATGCCTATTTTTGGACTGCATCTTTAAATTTGGGGGGGGTATGATTTTTCTGAGTTCTTTTTTTTTTTTCCTGAGTTCTTTATATATTTTAGATGTTAGACCTTTATCTGACAAACCGCTGGTAAAAATTTTTTCCCACTCTGTGGGTTCTCTCCCTACTCTGTTAGTGGTTTCTTTTGCTGTGCAAAAGCTTTTTAATAGGATGTGATCCCAGTCACTGATTCTCTGCATTATTTCCCATGCATTCTGAGTTTATAAAGTTTTTGCCTACACCTATGTCTTCAGGAGTTCTTTCTATCTTCCAGCAAATTTAGTGTTTCTGTTTTAATGTTTAGATCTCTGATCCACTTCAATTTTAGTTTAGTACAGGGTGAGCGAAATGGGTCTAGTTTCAGCCTTCAGCAATATGGAATGCCAATTTTTCCAGTACCATTTATTAAAGATAGTTGTTGTCTGATTATTCGTTTGACTGATTTCTATATCTTGGTTCCTAATTAAACCCCACATTCCCTTCTTGTTTGAATGCATTCAAATATTATATCAATTTGTCTTCTTAAAGAATCTTGTGGACAACTTTTCTGAGCTGCTCCAGCCTGACTGGTTATACGCACTCTGTACTTGGTACAGTGCTGTCTAACTCAGTTCTCTCTGTAAGTGTTGTCCTGAGAGCTCCCTTTGTCTCTCCCTGTAGGGTCTCCTGTCCTCATTCTTAGCACAGTGCACCTTCCACTAGCTTCAGGAGGAATGATGTGTAGGAGGTAATCTTTTTAGAGTCCTGCATGTCTGAAAATGTCTTTAAGTTTTCCTGTGACTAATGGCTTATCGTAAATACAGAATTCTAGGTTGAAAAATTTTTCCTTCAGAATTTGGAGGGCATTCCTGGTTGCTTTCTGATATTACTGATAGGAAGTCTGAAGACATTCTGACATCTGAGTCTTCATATGTAATCTCTTTTCCCGTTCTTTGGAAGTTTATAAGGCTGTCTCTTTGTCACCAGAGACAATCTGAAATTTCACGAAGATGTGCCTTGTCACAGAAACTCAGTAAGCCTTTTCATCTGAAAACTTACCTGTTGATGATGGGAATTTGTGTGGGGGAACTTTTGGGGGAAATTACTGCAATGTTTTCCTCCCCTACTCTGAAACTCCCTGTTTTGTTGTTACACTTCAGGCTGATCCTCTAATAATTTCATCTTTCCCCCACCCCCCGCTTCCAGAGATACTTCCCAAATTTCACCTTCAACTCTTTCATTCAGTTTTGTTTTAAAATACTTAATTTTTTGACTGGCACTTATTTATTTGCACCATGGAACACCAAAATGTATTTCTCTGACACAGCAGTAATAATGTACCTATTAAACAAACCTACTCAAGCTCCTACAACCTCTCAATATCCTCTGGGAAGCACTATTTTACTCTCAACATGGGGTGGGGGGCTGAGGAATGAGCCTAGGATCTTCAAAATAAGCTATGTCTCCAGTCTTTTGAAAAAAAAAATATTTTTGAGACAAGGTCTCCCTAAGTTTCCTAGGCTGAGTTCAAACTTGTCATCCTCCTGCCTCAGCCTCCCAAAGTGCTACAATTATAAGTGTGCACTGCCACACTTAACTCACCTTCAACTTTTATGAGATCAACTTTTTTTCTATCTTTTCCAGAGATCAAGTTTTTTAGTTTTCATTTCTGAGTGGAATCATGTGATATTTGTCTTTTTGTACCTCAGTTATTTCATCTAACATAATGTCCTCCAAGTCTAATCATATTACTGCAAATGACAGGATTTTATACTTTTTTTTATAGCTGAATACTATTCAGATTTTATTTCTGTCCAATTTAAAAAATGCACGTAATCTCACTCATATTTGGAAATTTAAAAAACGTCGATCTCACAGAAGTTGAGCAGAGAAGGTGGTTCCCAGGGCTGGGGACAGTCGGGAGGGGATGGAGAACAGTTGATCGTGGGTGCTAAATTACAGTTAAGGGTAAGTTCTGAGGTGCTGTTACACAGTAAGGTGACTACAGAAAACAATAATATACTACACATTTTGTAAAGCCAGAAGATTTTGAAAGTTTTTACCATAAAGAAATGACAAATGAAGTAATAGATATATTTTGCCTCATCTAACTATTATACAGTATATACATATCAAAATATTACATGGTATCCCATTAATAAGTACAATTTTTATGCTTTTATGTACCAGTTAAAATTTAATAACCAAAACTCTCTGGCTTTGCATACCATTCAGTTCTTGTTTCATGAATGTACTATCTGACCTTTCTGAGGTCAGTGATGGTGTTAAGCTCCCTGTTCCCTTCTCTGTGTCTCTAATTTTTTTAACCTTTCATTTTGTTTATTTGTTTTGGTCCCTCTCATGCTAGAGGCTTGTGTTCATGTCTGCTCGTCTTGGGCAAGTCAGTATCTTTAGGTTCTTCTTTTAGGCTAGTAAAATACCCAAAGGTACTGTCCTACTGCAAGAGAAGGGTGTGGGCAAGTCAGAGAAGAAGGGCAGAGTTGTCTCATACTGAGTGTGCAGATGTTCACGTAATTCCCTTGCGTTTGATAAAGTGCCCTGCTCTCAATTTTTCCTGGTATCTCCCAATCCAGAGATCCTGGCATTATTTTTTTCCTTGATAATACACCCATACTCTTACACTAGTGTGGAGGTATAGGTATGAAGAGTAGCTGTTTAGTGAAATGGAAAAGAGGACATGACCTAGGAGTTAACTACCCTATGTTCGATGTATCATCAATTCCTGAGGTAGCTGAAGATTCTGTGATAAAAATAAGACTGCTTTTCAGCTTTAATCTTTTCCACATTAAGATCTGATTTTCTCAAATAAACTATGTCACTTACCACCTTCTCTTTGCTTTCAGGTTTCAATTTGTGTGTGCGCGCACACATGCACATGTTTGGGTGTTTTATTCCCATCCTTGAAGGACCATGTCTATAAAATAAACTTCCTTTACTATAGCTTTGTGGGGCTTTTCCAAAGAGTACAATCAGATACTTAGGTTTGACTGTCATTTCTCTCTCTAGAAGTTCAGACTGAATCTGAAAAGTATTTTCATTTAGGTGATTCATTCTCCCTTCCTGCTTAATTCTTCAAATACCACAGTGGCTTAGAAATGTTGGCATACATGTTCTAATATACTAATATTAATATATATTAATATTGCCTTAGGACTGAGTAAGAGGAACCTTAGCCGGGGTTCACATTTTAGAGGACTCGACTCTGGTCTTGGGCACCAGTTCACAGAGTTTGAAGGTACAAACTGGGAATAGAAATGGTGATAACAGACTGTACTGATGGCTTTTGTGACTTCGAAAGAATCCTTTATTTATGAGACTTGACTGCCATCTGCTGGAAAATTTATGAAATACTCACAAATCAATGACTGACAAGAGCCTTGGGAATCACCTCCACATTAAGTGAAAGGGTCTCTACTGTGGAAGGATGAAGAGGATAAGAGCATTTATCTTTTTTTTTTTTTTTTTTTGGTGCTGGGGATCGAACTTAGGCCCTTGTGCTTGCAAGGCAAGCACTCTAACCACTGAGCTAAATCCCCAGCCCGAGCATTTATCTTTTTAATGGGCCAATCTGATTAAGAACAGTTAGTAGTAAGGTTGGTTCTGTTACAATGGTTGCTTTGAAAATGTCAGTGTTCCAACACAATTGATATATTTTAGGGAACAATTTGCACATTGCATGGATTCTGCGCTACTCATGCACAACATATGATAAACACCAGGAACAAAGAAAAGTGCATCCAGCTGAACAAAGCCATGCTGAACACACAAAATACTCACACACATATACAGCTTAAACAATTACTAGCCTCAGCTTATCATGTGGATTATGAATCACATCCAAACACATTTTGTGTAACAATATTCTGTGTAACTTCATTGCTCATCACTTTATAATAATCTTACAAACTATTCTGATGCCCACTACCACAGGCAAACTTTAGGATCTTACCAAGGTAAAGTGCTATACAGTTGAGTTTTTTTCCCTTAAACCTAGTTCTGTCGGTTTTTATCCATAA
>PVJO010026495.1:0-21019 GCA_004026905.1 Hystrix cristata
CACAAGAGAAGGAGCAGAAACCTAGACTAATTAGCAAGCAGAGCAGGCAGGTTTATTGAGGGGCTGGCTCCGGGCAGGAGACTCGGAAAGCTTCCTGAGGTCTCGGATAGGAGTGGGGTGTGGTCAGAGCCCAAGACCAGTGCAAATTATCTCATTTTATTTCTGGTTTACGAACCTCCCCTCAGCTGAGTATTGAAGGTTCCCCTTTGCGCTGTTATCTATAGGATTTTGAATGGGATCTCCTTTGTAGAGCTGTCTCTAAAGTTACCAAAGATGTTTGCTATCTTGCAAAGTCTGAGTACCTGGAACTGTCTGTTCCCTGTACTGTGTCCTCTCCCGGAAGGCTAAGAATGTGGGTCCTAGTTAAGTGTGAGCAGTATTTGAAGTCCTTGGGCAGGCTGAGTCAGGGAGGAAGCCCCCGCGTCTTATGGCTTCCACTTGGGCTCTCTTTCAACTCCAGTGCAAGGGCAGGTTGACCTTCTGAGTCCAGCTCTTTCACCTGTGCGGGGAATTGCTGCTGGTTCCTGGTTTAGATGGCTATTCTAGAAGGGTGACTAAAATATAATGGCCAATATTAACATAAATACTTACTGCAGAAATAAAAGAGAGTATTTCCTCCTATTGAGATGACCTAGTTACATTGTCCTGAGAGTGTATTCTCTGTTTTCTCTCAAGTCTCTATTCCCGTAGGTTGCTAACATTCGCACAGAACTGGTGCAGTCTTTCTGGGGGATAATTGGCAGTAGGTTTCAAAATGTCCATGCTTTCAGTAATTTAATGTAGCAGAAATCATCAGCTACTGACTTAAGAGATGATCATGGCAGCTTCCCAGGAAGCAGGATAAATTGTCAATCATCTATGAGACAGAATTCTGCAACTCTTCAAAAATATACAAAGGTGTCTGTAAACATGAAAGGGTATTCATGCTATCCGATTGCACAAATGAACCAGGTTTGCAAAGGGGAATATCACACAGATGTACAGGAAAACACACCAATATGTAGAAGAAATACCTGAAAGGCAGATAAAAATGTTTCCTGGGTAGTGTAATTAAGAGTGGTTAAGAATTTTATTTTCACTGTCCTTTACAGTGAGCAAGTATTAGTTATGAAGAAGAGTCACTTAGCATTGAAACTGTCCCATGAGGCCAGCTGACCTCGGACCAGTGACCTGCCCCGTCTCCGGACGTGCATTAGTGTACTGCCGGGGACTTGGGGCACTAACGGCACACGGCTGACTCAGACGAGAAGACGGGAGTGTGAGGTGCTCCAGGTGGGACAAGCCTTAGGAGAACCTTCAGACTTGGGGCATGGTATTCTGATTTGGTAGGATTTTTTAATTTAAAAAATATTTGTCAGTGCCTGTTTACAGGGTGTAGTGATCACATTCCTTGAGGGGAGTTGGTACATGTACTGAACACATTTTAATCCTTTAAATTCCCGTCCCACTCCTCCTTCTATCTCTAGATCCTCTTCCAATTTGCAAAAACTATCTCCTTGTGTCCTATTATCCATCTTTTATTTTTCTCTTTAAATTATTGACGCTTTGGATTTCTTATATAAAAGAAACCATGCAATGTTTAAGTTTGTGTGTCTGATTTATTTTACTTAGCATCAGGGTCTCAAGGTGCACCCATTTTCTGACAAATGGCTCAAATTTATCCTTCTTTATAACAGAGTAGTATCCATGTGTATAAATACAGTACCATATTTTCTTTATCCATTTGTCTACTGATGGACATATAGATTGTGTTACCTTTCTCTTTTGACTTTAGAAAAAAATCTCTTTCAATTGTGTCTTAATTACTTTTCTCACTGCTCAGACAAAATATCATAACACATTGTTTTTGTTAAATAATAAATATACAAAAGAAAAGAATATTTACAAGATAAATATGTGTAGAAAATGACCATGCACAGAAATTCAGGGTCCCGGATATGGAGCATAGCCAGGAATCCTACTGGGGTCACTGTAGGGGGCCCCCTGTTTCCACCTCTTTCCTCAGAGAAAACCACAGTCCTAAATTTTGTATTGTTGCCTTGTTTTTCTGTAGAATTTTTTTCCTCAGCAATGTTCTATTTACTTTGTGTATTTTGGGGCTTCATATAAATGGAATGATACTTTATTATTCTTCTGTACTTGTGTTTTTCGCTCAGTATTTTATAGCTGAGTTACATTCATGTAGCGTCAAAGCCGTTATCTTCTCACTTAGCTGGCGTAGGCCTCTGCCCAGTGAATGCACCTCGCTGTACGTAAGCAATGTCCTGTCGTGGACTTCTGTGCGACTTCTGGTTTATTGCTATTGTGAAAGTTTTATTAATGTCCTCTGGCTCTGATGTATGATTGCTGATGTCTACTTAGAGAAAATACCTAGGTGTGGAATTGCTGCGCCAGAGGGTTAGGTATGAAACTTCATATCTGTGTCCCGCTGTAATAGGTAGTGCTAAATTACTTTCCAAGTTATTTAATTTTATGTTCTTGACAGCACTGTATGAGCGTCTGGGTCCCCTATGTAGTTGCACATTTAATGGTGTCGACTTGAAGCTTTTTGTTTACACAGCAAGTTTGAAATGATTCCATTTGTGTTTCCCTGGACATCAATGAAGTTGGGAAGATTTTCTTTAACCATTTGTGATTTTTTTCCTATAAAGAATCCATTTGGGTCTTTTGGCCTATTTTTCTGTTGCATTATTTCTGTTTCTAAAATTGGTTTGTAGAAATTCCATATATTCTAGGAAGGAATCTTTTGGTAATTATGCACAAGACAGCTATCTTCCCATTGGTGGCTTGTCTTCACTTCCCCTGCATGACAAACAGACATTCTTCATGTACCGACCCTTCCCATGTATGCCCTTTTTGTGTCTTCAGAAATCCTTTCTACCCAGACGTTCGTAACTGTAAACTGGGCTGTCTTCTAAATTGTTCATGGCTTTGTCCCAGTGAATGGTGGGAAGTTGTCTGAGTTATTTTTTTTGTCCCCTCTGCTGGAGTTGGTTTGTCCACAGTAATGGTGTCAAGAACCGAGACACTTCTGGTTGTGCCCTCTGCTGGAGTTGGTTTGTCCTGGTGTTTCCATTGCGACTGGAAAGCAGGGTCGGGTGACAGAGCCAGAAGGGAAGGGAGGAGGGACGAGGGACAGACCCAAGGCCAGGCCTCCACGCCACACCCACACATAGCTAGCAGACTCCAAAGCCACCAAGTAGAAACCCCACCCCAACGCCACAGATTGCCTTATGTTTTATCAATTTTGCCTAAAGGTTTGCTGGAGACAGAGCCGCTGCAAGGAAGAGATGAGGATGCAGCAGCCAGCGCCGACTTCTCCAGCATGCTCTCTGAGGAGGAGAAGGAGGAGTTAAAGGCAGAGTTAGTTCAGGTATGTTGAGTGTCCTTCTTGCTGCTGTTTCTGTCTTTGGATCTTGAGTGTTATTATTAGCTTGATATAGGTCCCGTATTGCAATTATTTTGACTTTCACATAATAAAATGTGGTAAACGAATACATTGTAAGATGATTCTTTTATTTTCAGAGTATTTTCACAATACTAATTATTCATTACCTGTTGCTTACAGTGATAAAATGAATGTTTGCACTGCTTACTCAACAATAATGATCATGTAGAAATATGCTCTTCTTTTTACTATCGGGATACTGTGGGACTAGTAAATCACTTACAAACCCAGTGGAATTTGTTTAAAACTGTGGCATAGGTGCAAGCTCCTTTTTAAGAGCAGTCTTGCCAGGGATGTGACACACATCTGTAATCCCACTTGTCTTGGAGGCTGAGGCAGGAGGATCCCAAATTCAAGGCCATCCTGGACAACTTAATGAAGCCCTGTCTCCAAATAATAAAAAGGACTGGGGATGTAGCTCAGTGCTGGGTTCAATCCCCAGTACTGAAACCAAAATCAAAACAGAAAAGAATGGCTCTTGTTTTGGGTCAGCAACTTAGCTCCACAAGTTCTTTGAAATGATTTTCTTTTTATTAATGAAAACATCAATCATGGAAGCAACCGAATTGACTTGTGCAGAAGGATAAGGCTCTTGGCATGGAGAGGAAAACTATAATGAATTGAAGCTTAAGTCACTCTGGGTGATGCAGCGGGGACCTGGCCTGCTCTCATGCGGGTACAGCCAAGTCTGCAAGAGCCGCAGCCCTGTGGTGAGTGCCCGCTCTACTCCTGGCTCACAGCTGGAAGCTCCTGTTCCCACCGGAAGCAAGACTTTGCCTTCCTGCTCTGACCTTTCCACGGGCTCAGGTCACATCCTTGGGTTCCACGGCACCCTGTCCTTTTCTCTACTCTATTCTGATAGTCGAAGTCTCTTCAGGTACAGCCTGGTGTGGTGACACACGGCTGTAGCCCAGCCCTCTGGGAGGCCGAAGCAGGCGAATTGCAAGTTTGGGCCCAGCTTGGGAAGCTTGGAGACTTAACAAGACCCTGTCTGAAAATAAAAAAATAAAAAGACTAGGGAATGTAGCTCAGTGCAAAGGCCCTGGGTTCAATCTCCATTATGGAAAAGAAAAAAAAAAAAAGAAAAAGGGAAAAGACTGTTCAAGTGCTTTTACAAGACACACCCTAAAACATCATTTAAAATTTGTTTTACGTTTTTTCTTTGATGCATAACAATTGTTCATATTCACGGGGTGGAGTGCGACGTGCCCTACGTGTATACAGGGTGGTGATCAAATCAGGGTCGTCAGCATCGAAAATCCTCTTAGTTGTTTTACAATATGTAGTCCAGTGTCGTTAACCCTCATTGGCCTGCTGCGGCGTGGAGCGGCAGACCCGTCTGCCCTGCCGAACCGTAACTTCGCGCTCCTGGGCAGCTCTCTCCCTGCCCCGCTCCCTGCTCTCCCGCCTGCGGCAACCCTGCCTTGCCCTGGACTTCGTGAGGTTAGCTGTTTTAGGTTCCGTGAATGACTGAGATCGTGCAGTACTTACCTTTCTATGTTGGCTTTAAGATAATTTTATTTTATTTTTGTTGTTCTTATCGCTGTTGTTGGTTTGGTTTTGTTTTTCAAGACAAGGTCTCACCGTGTAGTCCAGGCTAGCTTGGAATTTATGACGCTCCTCCTGCCTCAGCCTCCCGAGTGCCGAGATCACAGACGGCCACCATCATGCCTGGTTTAAAATAATTTTTTGTGGGGGGTGCTGGGGATCGAACTCAGGGCCTTTTGCTTGCTAGGCAAGCGCTCTGCCGCTTGAGCTAAATCCCCAGACCCCAAAATAATTTTATTTTGAAAGAAAAGAGCAGCTTATTCGTCTGACAACCGAAGTGACTGCAGTAAGCATAGTGCCTCCAGTCAAATGGCCTGCGACTTTAGCCTGTTCTGTCTTTAGCCGGATCTGTCTGCCGAGTCGCCCACGAAGAGCGCCCAGGCCAAAGTCGGCCTCAGCAGACAGCAGACCAGCTCCACGTGTTCGTGCAGCCTCAAATCCATGTCAACTGTGGTGTCCAAAAGCCGAGTTCTGCAGACGGGTTTAAGCTGCCCTGCCCTTGGCATAAACTTCACCGATTCCCTGGGAGAGGTTCAGTTTAAATTTGTGCATGCTCAGCCTTGTAATAGGCTAGCTGCTAAAGAACGCCTGGATTTGTTTGGGCATGGAGGTTCCTGGGACCCTCACATGTACACCTGTCAATGCGTGTTTGCTTTTGTGTTTCTGCATTTTCTAAATGTTCAATGGTGAGCATGGATTGCTTTTATAATCAAGAAAAACTTAGTATGGATTTTAGATGAATACCCCATAAAACAAACAAAACAAAACAAAAACTAGCAGGATTGTGAGAAATTCTTGTCTTCTCTGGCCAGAGGAATAAGCTTCCAACAAGTGTCATCTCTAAGGTGTTTGGAGCCCGATTCCGAAGTTACACCAGCCTCCGTGCTCCTGGGTCCCAGGGCCAGATGGGCGCGTTGGCCTTTTGGAGTGCGTGAGCCTTCACACCTTTCTGTCTCTTTCTCCGGCTTGCTCGGAGATGAAGAAGTACTGCGTGTTGCCCAAGGGAGCATCAGGACTTCTAGTGGCACTTGGGCGTGGCTGTCTGTCTCGGGCCAGAGAGGAGCAAAGCAAGTTGCCTTTGGAGTCTTTCCTCTTCTTATCTCCTCTTCTTTTCTCTCCATGCCAGTCCTCCTCTATGCTTGCTCTTTCCCTAAGTCTGCTTCCCCTACCGTTTTGCAAGCTCGTGCACTCCAGTGCTCGTGTGCACGCAGCAAATGGATCCTTGGCTTATGGTAGGGACACTCAGAGCCATCATGGAGTCTCCCTCCAGCCCTGGAAAGACCTGAGACGCCCTGGAGACACTCAGTTCTCTGTACATGTTCTGCGAGGACCCTTGGTCAGCGAGAGGATGCCACTGGGTCTGTTAGACACTCAAGTACCAAGTTGCCTCCGAGGCCAGCGTTTTGGATGCCTGCTTTGACTCGGGCACTCGAGAGGTGGCCGTGCCCCAGAGCAGACCTGGGGTCTCAAGCCCGCTTGTCTCTAACTGCTTTGCTGAACAGGGCTCTTCAGTGTGCCGCATGGCCAGCGTCGCCCTTGGTCCACACCCCGCCTTCGGTTCCTCTCACCCTCCTATCGTCTTATAGCTGCAGCGTCCCTGTCCCTCTGCCTGTCCTCCCCCCACCCAGAACTGCTTCGTCGTTAATGTCCCCGTGACGATGCCCTTGGAGTCTGGGCGAGCTCATAACTCCATTCACATGCACAGCCAACCTATTTTTGTGTGTGTACCAGGAGCTGGCTCTAGGAAGACTTCTTTTGGCATGAAATAAGGCAACACAGGCAAAAAGTGGGTCAATTCAGCATTTTGTGTGTGTGTGTGTGTGTGTGTGTGTGTGTGTGTGTTTTGAGACAGAGTCTCTCGATGTCATTCAGGCTGGCCTTGAACTATGTAGCACAGGCTGACCTTGAACTTGCAGTGACCCTCCTGCCCTAGCCTCCCAAGAGCTGGGATCACAGATGTGCACCACCACATCTGGCTGGCTTCAGCATTTGAAAAGAGAAATCTCTTTCAACACAATTTGAGCTTTAACGTGTTACTGTGGCCACGCTGTCCCTTAGATGGGAGAGCAAGAGTATGCCTGATTGCTGCGGTGGTTGTCCATAGAAGGTGTCCACCTAGCTTAAATCACTGTACAGCTTAAACAAATATTTGTATTTGCAAATACTAGAAGTATAATGTGTTTTACAAGCCTTATCAATCTGTCATTTCAGAGTTGCTGTATCTCACTACTAGCTGCTCTCCTGGTCTTTAAACATCTAATATTCTCTCTCCCTGTCTCTCTCTGTACTAAGGATCAAACCCAAGGATGCTCTACCACTGAGCTACATCCCCAGCCTTTTTATTTATTTATTTATTTTTGAGACAGGATCTTGCTTCTTGCTAAGTTACCCATACAGGATTTGAATTTGTAATCTTCCTGCTTCTACTTCCCTCATTGCAGGCTTTACAGGTATATACCACCACACCTGCTTCTCTCTCTCTCTGTTCCTGTCTCTCTTTCTCTCTTCTTCCTACATTTGAGTGACAGTTCTGTGTGTTGCTGCAGTCACACTCAGACTTCTCTTTCTTTCCTTTTCTTCTGGGGGGTGCAGGGGATCAAACTCAGGGCCTTGCACTCGCCAGGCAAGCGCTCTACCACTCACGCCAAATCCCAGCCCTTTCCCCGTCACTAAGCTGCATTCCATGCCTAGCGTTCCACCGCGTACCTTGGCTTTTGGAAAAGATAAAGTGTTGACATTGGTACTGTCAAAGTGATTATATAACCATCAAATCCTGCCAATGTCTCCTAGATAAAATGACTCAAGAAAAACAGGTATTAATAGGAGTCGGAAAAATACCAGACAGCATTGCCAAGTAGGCAGAGAGTATTCTCACACCCCCGCGCCACACGTCCCTCTTCCTTGTCCCCAAGAACACACAGTGCCTGCACGCTACTGCGTGCGGCTCCCACGGAAGCCTCAGGCCCGGCCGTGGCTCTCGGCCCTTTCCCCAGCCCTTCATTCTCTCCGGGCCGAGCTGGCAAACAGCTCTGTACTCATAACCAGCACGTCTCCCCATCACCGTCCTGCCCCAGCGGCTCTGGTTCCTCTTTATCCGGACCCGCAGCCAAGGACGGCGTGGCCTGAAATGGACAACCCTGGAGCTAATCGTCACCCCACGAGTAATGGTGGGTCAAATCATCTTTTCTTGTTATAAATTTTATGTAATCTGGCAGGTATGATCTAAAAATAAGTTTTCAATCTTAAAACATAAATTTTATAATAAAGCTAATTCATTACCTAATTCAACTTAATTCACTTTTTTGCATTCTTATCAAAGTAAATATATATCCCATAAAATTAACCATTTTCAAGTGGGCAAACTCACGGTGTTGTCTCACCGCTACTTCAGTCCGGTTCCAAAACATTGTTGTCACCCCGAAGAAAACCACATCCGTTCGGAAGCCCCTTTCCATTCCCTCCGCCAGTCTCTGACCATCGCCAATCTGCGCTCTGTCTCTGTGGAATCACTTTTCTGAATATTTCACATAAATGGAATCACACGACGTGTGCTCGTGTGCTTGGCTAATGTTTTCAAGGTTCCTCCACGTTGGGGAACGAGTTGAGACTGTTTCTGTTTATGGCTGAGTGATGCTCTATGTTAGGTCTGTAGTACAGGTTGTTCTCTTCCTGCTTTGGTGGGTGTCTGGGCTCTTTCTACTTCTTGGCTGCTGTGCACACAGCAGCGGTGCACAGGGGCTGACTCGAGTACCATTTCTCACTCCCTTGGGCTGCACGCTTCGCACCAGAACTGCTGGGTCGCGGTGATTCTGTGTCTAATTTTCAAGAAGCCACCAGACTGTTCCCCAGTGGCCGAGGCATTTCACTCCCCAGCGATGCACCAGTTTCGCTTCTTCCACATCTTCACTGGCACTGGATATTTGCTGTTATTTATGCTTAAATAATCATGCTTAAAAGTCTAATCCAACTATAAATATTCAACAAGAAAATCTTCCAGGAATTCAAGAAACCAAAAAGCCATGGTGTTAGTTTTTACTGAAAAAATAATTGATTTTAATTTAAAAAGGAAAAATATTTAATCAACATGATTTACTTGCACTACATCTCATTTCAAATTTGATGTGGCTGACAGAACTACTTACAAGAGAGAGTTTCCCCACTACCAGTGCACAAATATCTGGGGTGCTGGTTGAATAACGTAAGGTGTCCGAATCTACCAAATTCAAGCCATCAGAATCTCAGCACTAAAAAGTGGCACACACCTGGGATTCTGCATTTGAAGTATGTCCTGTGGTTGTCTCTTTCGTGAGCTGAAGTTGTAAACCACCGGTGCAACTACACCCAAAACCTCTCATGGTCAAGTGGGGAATCAGATTTTACCACAACATTGTTAAGTGTATTTGAGATTGAAGACTGCGGTGTTGTGGCAGGACCCTGTAGAGACGCAGTGTTGCCCATCTTGAATTGTGAAAGTTCACATAATGTAAAGTTGTGGTTCTAATTTCTGAGGCCTTTTTAAGACTTTTTGGCAAATATTGAAGTCTCCAATAAAAATGCTAAAAGCTTTGAGAAGTACGCCTTATATTTGCTTGAAATGGATAGAGTTTCATTCTGGAATCTGAGAATAAGAGGACTTACTAAGTAACCAAATTCATGCCTCCACCATGAAAGGTCTCTTTCCCAGATACAATGCATATCTGCATTTAAAATTAGTAGGTGGGGAACTCTGTATTTCCTTTTTTAGAATCTTTTTGGTAACTGGTCACGTGGATGTTTCTATCACTTTTGGAATCAAAATTTCATTAAAAGTTTATTGAAAACTGAATCCTCTCCTCTCACTCTCCCCTCCTCAGATAAGTAAGTATACCCAGATATACTTACTAATACTGGATATACTTATCTGAGTATACCCGGGTATACTCAGATAAGTATACCCATACCGGGTATACTTTGGGGGATCTGTGGATAAGAGGTTGAAATATATAAGATGTTCAAGCTTCTTTATCCTTTCCTACAACAGTAATTTATTTCTGTTAAGTTAAAATTGCCCCAATTATTTTTATTTTACAGTAGATACTACAGAAATACCAGATGTACCCAAAAAACCCCAAAATCAAAAAGGGGCACAACAACAACAACAACAACAACAACCACCACCAAACCCAGACTCAGAGTAGTCTCAGGCTAAATGAAAGAAAGCAGAAAGTATCTTTCTAACTGGTAATTAAAGGTGGCATGAAGCCCAAGCATTTTCTGTGGTCAAAGAGCCAGACACATAATCATGAGAAATATTAGGCAGCAGGTGAAATCCAGGAAAACACATTGGTAAAACTGAAAAAGTAGAATATGACACAGCAACAAAACTAGAGGGGTCAATTTTAAGTTAACAGTGTGTGCTCTTATAATGGAGAGACCAAAAGCATATTCCCTTGGTGGTCTTGAGTATACTCCTTTCGCAGTTATCAGCATATGCATGCAAGCCGAGCACACTTGCTCATCAAGAAAGGCAGGACTCTGTTGATCATGCGTGCCATGGCATGTGTAGTTCACTCGGCACTTTAGGTTTTCCAAGAACATAAAAAACATTCCATGAACAGAAAGAAATGGGTGACATTAAATTGCTAGCACATTCTGCCGGTATTAGAAACCCCAAGATACTGTTCTCTTCTACTGTGGTATGTGGGATTCTTCTGATTCGGTATTTCTGTCTCTTTTGCTGAAATGTTTATGAAGATTCACAGCTGTGGATGTGGGCCCATGAGAGAGCATGTGCTTAGCATGCACTAGGCCTTGGGTTCAATCTCCAGCATTCAAACATACAAAAAAAAAGAAAGGAGGGGGGTGAAGGGAGGAAGGAGAGAGAGAAGGAGGAGGAGGAAAGAAAATTAGGAAAGAGATTCACAATCCCTCCTATTCACCTGGGTCAAAATCTCCTCGTACCAATAAAATGACTGCATTAGTTCAGGTTCACTAGAGGAACAGATTTAATATAAAATACATGTGTGGCTATACATGGACTTACTAAGTAGACCTTCAGGATGGGAAGTGGAAGAGGCCCAGTGGCCATCTTCCACATCAGTGATGGAGGAAGCCCAAATGGCCCTCTGTGCACTGGAAAGCTAGGGATCTGGTTGAAGGCTGAAGGCCTGAAGCTTACTGCATAGTCCTGTGTTAGTTTGTATTAGAAAGCCAAAGGGTCTGCGCTAGAAGACCGAACAAACAAGAAACGAATATCCAAATGCAATGGCGAAAACCAGACCTCTTTTGAAAAGAAAGGGTACACGTCATTCCTTCTTCTTTCCCTTTTCATTCCATCCAGGATATTAGCTTATTGGTTGGTGCCACCCACATCGGGGTGGGCTTTCCCTCCTCAGTTTGCTGGCCTACCTGTCAATCATCAACAGACACACCCAGTTACTTAGGCTATTCTCACTCAAGTCTGGTTGACATGTCACAATTAATGATCACAGAAGGTTTTTTTTTTTTTTTTTTGCAAAGGCAGACATTGTTCTTAACTGCTTTTCCATCAGCTGGTTTTGGTGACAATAGGAACATATTTTCAACATGACCGGCAGGGTTCACGATGTGGGAAGTTGTCAGAAGTCAAGTGATGCTCTGGATATAAATGATACACAGCTCCTCCTCTTTTTTTTTTTTTTTTAAATAGGAAATCTAGAAAAGTAGAATTTTATGACCTCTGTGCGTCTAGGTCAGGATATCGAGGGCATTCTAATGATTCTTTACTCTGGCTTGACAAAGAAAAGTCACAAGTATTTACGCTTTTCCAAAAGCAAAGATGAGAGTTGAAGCACGGTTGCCAGGGTCATACACAGGGTGCATCCATTTGTACACTGCACATTATGACAACCAGACAGTGAGGATTAAGACCTTTTTTTATAGGACATAACAACCCTCTCTAAACCTGGGTATTCTGCACAATACCTCTGTTAGAAATTTAGAAATTGCATATACAAGAGCATCCTTGTCAGTACCGGATGTTGAACCCATGAGCGCTGCACATCCCCAGATTTTGTGTAAATTTTAAAATTCTGAGACAGGGTCTCCCTAAGTTGCCCAGGTTGGCCTTGAACTTGTGATCTTCCTGCCTTAACCTCCCAAGAAGCTGGAATCACAAGCATGTGTTACTATGCTTGGCTGCAAGAGCTCTTAGGTGTAATAAAGAGATCACGTGAAAGAGATCTGCGTTTCTGCAGCATGAAGGCAAGAAGAAGTCTGACACACAGAGGCTTGCACAGGATCGTTCAGAGCAGTTTCGTTTGTAGAAGCGGAACCTGGATGTCCTTCAGCAATAAACCACACGGTAAAGGCACACGGTGGCATACTACTCTACTATGAGAAAGGGAGAGCCACCAGTAAGGCAGCAACGTGGACAAATCTCAGATAATTAACACCGAGTGAACAAAGCTAGGAGGAATCAGTATATACTGTATAATTCAATAATATACATTCTAGAAATTAAACTCTAGTGAAAAAACAAACCATTATTGGCTACCAAGTAAGGGCAGGCATTGGGGAGAGGAAAGAAGGTGGATAAAGAACCGTAGGGAGCACTAGGGGGGGATGGATATATGCACTGCCTTGAGTATGAGATGGCTGCAGAGGTGGGTGCGTATGTGAGGACTTAAGATCGCATGCTTCTGATGCGTGTGGTTTGCTGCGTGTCAGCTATGAGTCAACAAGACTATTAGAGAAAAAGGTCTCCTGTGTTCTCCCTCCCGCTTCTCCTTTTTTTACCATACTCAGTTGGAAGAACCACAGTGTCAGCTAAATTTATTTGCCCACCAGTACAGTTCTGTGTGGCTGGCAAAAAAATGAAACAGATGCAAAGAAACTTTTATCAAATAAGGTGTATGGTACAAACCAATTTTTGTTCAAAAATTATTTTATATACAACTTTAGAAAAAATTAGATGGCTGGAAACCAAAAGAGTAGGTGGTAGCTCTTTCCTACTTGGTTATAAGGAACTTTTATTTTCTCATTTTTTGGTTTTTTTAAGACACAGTCTTACTATGCAGTCCAGGCCGGCCTTGAACTCACTATATAGTCTGGGCTGGTGTGGAACTTGCAGCAACCCTCCTGCCTCAGCCCCTGAGTGTTGGGATCGCTGGCTTGCACCACCGTGTCCAGCTATTTTCCTGTTTATATTTTGTTGTTCAATCTGAATTTTTTCCAAGGAGCATTGATGACTTTCATAATCATTAGAAGTTTTCTGTTTTCACACATTCGATCGCCCTCCGTGTGGACAAGCAGGCGACTGTGCGAAGGGGACTCAGGTGCCGCGCAGGGCACCATCGGCTTTGGAAGTGTCCTTTCCACGTGCTTGACCTTTCTCTCCCCTGCTCCCTTCCACCTGCAGCTGGAGGACGAAATCACAACGCTGAGACAGGTGCTGTCGGCCAAGGAAAGGCACCTGATGGAGATCAGACAGAAGCTGGGCACGAGTCTGATGGACGAGCTGAAGCAGAACTTCAGCCGGAGCTGGCACGACATGCAGACCACAGCTGCGTGAGTCGGGGCTGCTCCCGGCCCCTGTCCAGGGGTTTGCGGTTGTTTTTCTTCCAAGGCCGATTCGGTGCTTGTAGCTAGAGAAAAAATACAACAAAACACAAAAGTATGAATAATCATGACTTAGAACGCAGGTGAAGCATGCACTGTAGAGGAGATTCGTGTCTGGGCGTGGTGGCCATGCCTGTACTCCCAGCACTCTGGGAGGCTGAGGCGGGAGCATCACAAGATAATAGCTTAGCCTGGGCAATTTACTGACTTAGTGAAACCCTGTTTCAAAATAAAAAGTGAAAAAGGGCTCGGGATGTAGCTCAGAGAGAAGCCTCCGCGTTCAGTTTCTAGTACTGCAAAATAAATAAATACAGGAACTTCATAAAATAAAAGTTTGCCGACTAAAATTCTAATTCCATTCCGCCAACTGTCACAGAATTTATGGTTTAAATGTTTTTCTCTCTTATATGTTTTAAGACATTTGTTGAGTATGTATCTTCCTTCACTATTTCTCGTAAAAATAAACAAAAGAAAGCACGCTGATGCTGATGTGCACCAATTTAAAATATATACTGCAACACTGAATGAACGCTACCCTGAAAGGGCCACTGAAATTAGGCAGGATGAAATAAGCATATACATCAGTTGTTTTGGCCCCATCTTCCTACTTGGTGACCAACACCAGTTAGTGGCCCTGACAGTGTGCTGTGTGACACCGTCTCTGGCTGCCTCTGCATTTAGTTTGGGTCTGGAGACTTCACGTCGCGCTGATCCCAACCTCTCTCTGGTAAGAACTAGAAGGATCTTTTCCCGCACCCCTCTGACCTGCACAGGGATAAGACGGCCCGATGGGGGAGGGGTGGGCAGGGACTATCTGGAGCGTGTCATTTGCCCCAATTCGGATGGGACGGGGGTTAGGTTGGGGGGTCCTGTTCATCTGGAGGGATCAGATGTTCAAATTCAAGGAAAACTTCTAGCCTGTTCATACAGGGAATACGTATGGTTTGGATTTTCCCATGTTTGAAAAACGAATTGGTTTTGCAGCCAGACAGCCTAGTTAGCATGAAGATTTAGGTTGAGTGAATACAGAAGATTTGTTCCCTGAGGTAATGGAGCTGAGACTAGTCAAGAAGATAGAATTTGTTTTGTTTTTATCACGAGCTAAGTGATAAGCATGCAAAGGGATGTGAAGGGCAATATTGGGGATTTGGGGAGGTAAAGCGGACGCCTGCACCATGCCTGGAGGGAAGCCGCTGGTTCTCAGGCCAGGTGATGGCCCCAGGCAGGGGAGACACACAGGTCCCTGCCACCTGGTTATTGTGTCCTCGCAGGCACCAGACAGCCATTCAAGGGGCCCTAACTAGCTGTTGACCCAACACTGTTACTGGGTGTCTACCTTCAGCCATGGTTTGTAGCCGGACCCAGTCTAGGCCCTGGGATAATAGGATTCCTCAAAATGGGCACGGGCCTGCCCTTGGTCATTGTTGAAAGGGCAGAGAGCAAGTGGCACTGCCGAATAAACACCTAAGGGGGACAGGAAGTACATTCCTCCCGAGCCTCCACAGGGCGGCAGGGCTGCTGGGGTCAGTCCCAGGCTGTGACCGAAGCGACAGGAAGGACCCCACACAGGGCAGAGCGAGCTGGAGCAGCCTCTGAGGCTCCGGCCATTGGCCATTGCGGGCCATCGCTGCCGAGACCCTGCAGAGAGAAGCAGCTCCGCCGTGTCCGGTCCAGAGAAGAGGGTCGGGACCTGATCCCAAGCTCTGTGGGAAGCGCCGGCCCAGTTTGTCTCCGGGGAGGCTCCCTCCGGTGACGAGGTACGGTGTGGACTGCGGACCTGGGACGTCATTCGGAAGGCGCACAGCGGTTCCGCTGGGCGAGGGCGGTTGGACCTGCAGGTCTGTCCGGCTGCACGTCCCAGTAGCGGGCTGGCCGATGAGGGACTCCGCGGGCTCTGGCGTAGGCTGCAGGCGAGCTTGGTTACCGGTTTACTGCGGCACGAGCTGCAGACTGGGTGGTGTGAGTTCACCACAGACCTCGCCAGGTCGCCGTGTCCCCGAAACGAGGCCATCTCGGCACCCGTCAGGCTAGAGGGGAAGTGTCAACGTGTTCATAGACGGCAGAAGAGCAGGAGCTGACACGTGGTAGGTGTGCAATGATTGTGTGCGGGTGTGAGAAAGCGAGAGGCTTGCCGGAGGGACGACTTCAGAACGGCCCGACAGACAGACAGACGCGTTTCTCTAGGGAGAGGACAGCTCAGGAGGAGAGCGAGGCAGACAGACAGGGACTTCTGGAGTCCACCTCATGTGGATGCCTTTGCAAGCCGGAGGGCGAGATGGGGCTTCTCAGAGGCTGCCAGGACTGGTGATTTGCTCTCTCTGTTGGTGCTGGGGAGCGAGCGAGGGCCTTGCACATGCCAGGCAGTTGCCCTGCCCTGAGGTCCACTCGCCAGTGCGGATGGTTGTGGACTCCCTTCCTTTAGGAACAAAGTGCTTTCCTTTGTGGGGAGAAATTGGTCCCTTTCTTAAGGTGGAGGCGTGAGTCTATCAACCACACAATTCCAAAAGAGACTCCTTCTCAGCCTCTGCATGCTGCCGAGGAAGGGGTGGGTCTTAATCCTGTCTTGGGAGGAATGATAACAAAATCGATTGCCTCTGAATTAATGAAATCTGACTCTGTTACTGTTTGCGAGACCATCCCAGGACCGGACCTTCTCGGATGATGACGAACCGGGCAAGAGAGAATACCGGCTGGGGTCGGGTTAGTTGGGTAGATTTCAAAGCACCGAGAATTTCAGCTGTCAGAGGACATGAGCGATTCCCAGCGGCAACACTGTGCATGCTGATTAAGCAATCATGACCTATTTAGTTTGATTTATAATGAAAAGAAAATTGATGGTGTGTTAATGACAGATCTTGGCGTGCTTTACTATGCAGTAGAATTCAAATTGGAATAGAACCCGAAGAGTAGGAGTAATTACACAGCCCGCTCAAATGATCTCCTTTGCAGAAAGATTCCAGGAGTACAGAAGCTGGTCAAGGGGTCGTCTGTGGTGGGGTTTCTTGTTGCCCTGGCACGTGTCAGTTTTTTAACATCTCTAGATTTGAGAGAACCTAAGACCACATAAAAATGTTCCCCCTTTTTATTTTCCGTTCCTTTGTTATGTTCTCTTCAGGTTTCAAGCAGGCACAAGGGAGGTGGGTGGCTTTAACATGAAGGGGTGAGAAAACGAATCTCTTCTGTAGATGGGGTGGCTTATGCCTGTAATCCCGGAACTCTGGGAGGCTGAGGCAGGAGGATTGTAAGATTTAGCCCAACCTGGGTGACTTAGGGCCTTAGCAAGACCCTATCTCAAAATTTAAAAAATAATAATTGTTATTAGTAGTAGTATTATAAAAGTGCTGGGACTATAGCTCAGTTTGGAGGCGCTGGATTCAATCCTCAATATGGGGTGGGAGGAGAAGGAGGAAGAATCAGGAAAACGGTCTTGTGATGGGCCATTCACACTGATCTCCTTCAGTTATTTGTGCCTTGTTCTGCTTTATGAGCCCATGAAATTCTCCTCTAGGTTGTGCCACAGACCAGAGTCAGTCTCCAGAGGGTAGAAGGTTTTAGAAAGGAATCTGAACTATTCCATCTTTTTGAAAAGCCTAATGACTGCCTCCTACATCAGGGGAAGGGAAGGCCCCACGGCAGCATCTAAGAGGCTCAGAGCGCAGGACGCTGGAGTGTCACTCAGGATTTATTTACTCTTTCGTGCTGGGTTTCTGGACTCGTGGGCCTTGCGGTGGGAAAGGGTTACTCTCTCTTCTGGTGAAGAGCCACCGTGGCTCCGGGGCCAGATGTCCCGGTGGAGATGGAAGCCTGCTTCCGAGGGCTGCACAGACCCAGGCCCTCCCCCAGTGGTCAGCCTCCTTCCTCAGGCTTGTGTTATGCTGCACAAGACAGGAAGCACTTTCTTTTCCTTCTAGATCCGAGTGGTAAATTTATGTTTTGACAATGTTTAGGGAACCTTTGGAAGAGAGTAATCCCAAGTGGGTTTTACATCCTTGGTGAAATGTTGCATGTGCACCCTGGAAGGGAGGATTCTTTTTGAAATCTCATAAAGAATGTAAAAAGATTAAGATGTGTTACATACATATACCAACTCCCTACAATGAGTGTGATCAATGTGTATCACAAATGTGGACTAGTAAAAAAAATATGCTTTCTAATTTCTGTGCTATCTTTCTTGGTTAACAAGTGTCTCTTTGTGGTATTAATACAAGTAATACGTTTTGTTTGTTTGTTTGTTTGTTTGTTTGTTTTGAGACAGGGTTTCAAGGTAGTCCAGGCTGAATTTGAAATCACTATGTAACCCAGGCTGGTCTTGTACTCTTGGAAATCCTCCTGCCCCAGCCTCCCAGTTACTGGGCTTATGGGCACGGGGCACCATGCCCAGCCCACTTCTTTAAAAACAAGTCTCTCCCCTCTGGGAGGTTTCATTATGTGTGCCGAAAGGTCTGCCCACGAAGCTCTGTGTTGAAGATGTACATTCTGCCTGAACTCAGACGAATGGCCCAGTGTTCTGTCTGATGAATCCCGGTCTGTCCACCCCGAAACATGAAATGAAACAAGGTTTCTGTGGATCCTGCTCTTCCGAAGTCTTTTTGGGAGAAGGAACTTTCAAAGTACAGGGAGAGAGGGAAATGTCTACTGGGAGATGGTGGGAAAAAACAAAACAAAACACCAAAACTGTGCTGCCAGCCACGGTTCCCTTTTCCTTCCAGCTACAAGAGGACACAGGAGACGCTGAGCCACGCGGGGCAGAAGGCCACGGCAGCATTCAGCAACGTGGGCACGGCCATCAGCAGGAAGCTCGGGGATATGAGGTGTGCCGGGAGGGGCGCGGGAGGGCTGGCCCGCTGCTCTACAGCTTTCTTTTATTGGCTAAGAATGACACTGTGACTGGTGACCAGGATCAGTCTGTGCATTGGGAGGTTTTCTGTTTGAAGAGCAACTTCGGGGGCCTGATCCTGAATTACTCCTTCCACTGGGAAAACCAGAAGGGCGACGGGAGGAGTTGCCAAAACCACAGCACACCCGCACTCCCGATCTGACTGATCTTGGTTCCAGTGACGCGTTACAGTAGGCGTTCAGAGGACATGCTGCGATCAACTATTCTAGATTACCGTTTTTATACTCTACAGTCATCTAGTGTTATTGTTTCTGTGCTAAGGACATGCGTAATTATTCTTTTATTCGAAAAGGATATCATTGGGATTTTACTACTGGTAGTTTTCTTCCTTAACTTCAGCAATGTATTTATTAATATAGTTGACCTCTTCACTTTTAATGACTATTATCAAGTGTGTAATGACAGCAAGACTTTATTTATTTATTTATTTATTTATTTATCTATCTTTTGAGAGGGTCTCTCGATGTAGTTTAGGCTGGCCTTGAACTCACAGCAATCCTCCTGCCTCAGCCTCCAAAGTGCTGGGATTACGGGTGTGGGTCACCATGTCCAGTGGTGATGGCAAAACTTTTAAGCAAGTACCACCCACATTATATTTTCTATATTTCACTCTTACATAGAAGTAGGGTAAACATGAAGGTAGATTTTGAACTCAGAATCAAATGTTCTTACTCCAAGTACCAAAAACAATGTCATCCTGGCCGTTTTTCGTTTTTCTACTGTATTGCAGGGAAGTTATCCTACACAGTTATTACCATTATTTTTTTGCTTGTTTAAATACATACTAAGAAACAGAAATAAATGAATACGTGTCTATTTATTCTGAATTTAGCTGATGTGCTTCAGAAGAGCTTTCTTTAGAAATCGCTTGTCTCTAGAAATCAAACTCGTTTAAAAATAAAAAACCTGGTCAAGTAAGTTTTTAATTTCTTCTTTTTGAAAATCCTGTATGTCGAGGGGTGCGGTGGCACAAATGTATAATCCCAGCTACTCAGAGGTCTGAGGCAGCAGGATTACAAGTTCAAGAGCAGCCTGGGCAGTTTAGTGAGACCCTTTCTCAAAATTAAAAATAAAATAAATTGGGGCCGTAGCTGTGTGGCAGAGGATTTACCTGGCACACATGAGGTCTTGGGTTCAATCCTGAGTACTGAAAAAAGAAAAAAAAAATCTGTGTGCCTTTATCGGAGTCTCAAACAATTACTTGTTACCTGAAGGCAAATATTTATATTTTGGTGCTTAAATTATTTTGTTTTTACAAATGGCCAGATTTTGCCCAGCGTCCAGGCACCATGTTAACAATTAGGCATTCACAAGGGCAAAGTTAAATAAGGACGGCACCAACACCTTTATTCTTTTTATCTTCCTTTTTCTGATACTACACTATGGAAAACCACTGAAATTCTCCAGTCAGCAGGGAGGAACAGAAAATCCCTCAGGGCGATTAGTTCTCCCCCGTCTTATTGCAAATAAAATTGACAGTCATTTCAGTGGTAGTAAGACATTTATCTAAACAAACACTCCCCTAAACAGGAAAGACCCGATTACTCCTCATACCGAAGGAAATAAATTTTGCCGTGACCCTGAAACCTGTCTGTGCAAACCTGGCGGGACTCTCCCCGGAGCGCGGGGACCTGAGCACGGCGCTGCCACCAGGACAGCGCCTCTCCCCGGCCGGGGCCTGGCGAGGCCTCTGCAGCCCTTCGCGGCACCCTTTCGGGGCCTTCGGAGGCCGTGCCTGGGAGGTGCCCTGTGCTTCCCGGGGCTCCGCTCGGCTGCAGCTGGCCGGTACAAAGTGGGCACGAGTGATACAATGGGCACACGTGCGGTGTCCCGAGCCGTCCAGAAGCCGCAGCGACCCGGCCGGGCTCTGCAGGTCCGGGCGCCGCGGCGCGTCCTGGAGCCGGCGCTCTGGAGACGGCGGTGGGTGGAGGCGGCCGCGCTTGGGCTCGGAGCCCTTGGAAGGGGTCGGCAGGGTGCTGCGCTCGTCTCTTCGCCTTCCCTGCGCTAACTGCGCCCTCGCTCTTCCCTCCGCTGCCGGCCGGGCTGCAGGTCTCACTCCATCGGGTAAGCACCCCGCGCCGGGCGGTGGGCCGGGCGGGCTCTGCGGGCCGAGGCGGGCCGAGGCGGGCTGGCCCGGGACCTGCACGCCCGAGAGAGACACGAGGCACGCGGGCTTCTGGGGTGCTGAAGCGCGCGTGCATCTCATCGTTAAGCGATTTTCACCTGCTTTACTGCATGAGCAATCGCTTTTTCTACATCATTTTTTCCTATATTGGACAGGTCCTCAGAATTGAAAGAGGAATATTAAAATCCTTGAAATTGAGAGCAGTATATTCTTACAAAACTTCCGGAAAGTGAAGCTGAGAAACAGGAAATTATTTCTCCCTATTGTCAAGTTTCTCTTTCTTTCACTTTCAGCTTTGTCTGTCTGCTTGTTCGTTTTGGCACACCTTTTTTTTTTTTTTTTTTTTTTTTTTTTTTTTTTTTTTTTTTTTTTTTTTTTTTTTTTTTTTTTTTTTTTTTTTTTTTTTTTTTTTTTTTTTTTTTTT
>PVJO010026496.1:0-20784 GCA_004026905.1 Hystrix cristata
ATTCCATTTGTGTTATAGAATGCGTCAGAATTTCATTCCTTTTTAAACCCTTTAATAGTTTTCGTCGGTGTCAGCCCTATTTTGTCTATCCATCCTGTTATCTTTAGGTGCACCTTTTACTTGTTTACATCTCTTAGCTACTGTGAGTGGCGGTGCTATCAGTGTCAATATACAGAGATCAGTTGTGTCTGTGCTTTCAGTGCTTGGGATACATTTCCTGAAGTAGAATTGCTGGGTCAACGGCAATCCTACAATTAATTGTTTTTGGAGGAACTTCCATGCTCCTCAGAGGTCTTATTTTTAATAAATGTCCCTTCATCTAAGATGTCTGAGATTTATCTTTAAAACTCAACAATCCTCGACTAAAGAATACTTGCAATGCTGACATCTGAAGCAAATCTTTGCACTCGTGGCTCAGATGGCAGACAAAGGATCTGATTCCAAGTTAGCCTGATAATAATTCTCAGCCACATAAACAGCAGCAATGACCTACTCAAGTACTAATTGAGTATCAATTAATCATTTCCCTTTTCCCTGAAAGGGAAAGAAAGGGTGAGTTAGGAGGCTTTTTGCAGATATCCAAACAGCAGAGAGTGGTACAGATAGCATGTCAGCAGTTAGGGTAAAGATATATTGGAAAGCTAAACTTGGTAAGATGGTACTTGGTGGTTAGAGAAATTGAATTTCGCGGTCGAATTTTTGGATTCAAGTCCTCACTTCAGTATTTACCAAAATTGTGACTTTGGGCAAGTTACTTACATTTTCTCTCTCTCAATTTCCTCATTTAAAAAATGAGAATAATGACAGAATACTCCTCATTAATATAAGAATTAAAGTAAATAGTGATGCCCCGAGAACAATGCACTTTAAAGGGAACAATACAAATAATTGCTAATTAAAAATATTTAGAATAAGAAGATATCAATATTGTTTCTCAAGTTTACAGCAAAAAGATTTAGCGGCTTCATGTATTAGTATAGAAAGTTATGAAATATGAATATACACATATATGGAACATGTTGTATTTGAGATGTGCTCATGAGATAGTTTGAAATCTGAAATATGTGATTCCAATTTTCAATTGGAATACACAAGAATGAATCTCAGAGAAAAGAGATCAGACCTGTAGTCTAAAGTTGGAGATTTTTTGGCACATAGATCACACTGATAACCTACAGTGAGGACACAAGCCAGAAGAGAAGATACTCCAGCCACAAGTCTCCCAAAATTCCAAAATATCATGTAATCACAAACAATTTTAACTGAAGAAAAAGTACTTCTACTTGTAAAGCTCAAAATCTTCAGAACTATTTTCACCCAAGGATTTTCTAGCCCTGAAAAGATGGCTATCAAAGGGTAATACACACAAGATTCCCACTGATATATCTGGCAATCGCAAGAGATTAATTCCATTAAAAGTAAATCAACATAACATAAAGCAAATAACATGGCTCCCAAATTTCATCAGCATGGTAGAATAAACCCTAAAGATATTTGGCTACTAAGATTTTTGCACAAGTAATAGTGTTAAAGAAAAGAAAAAGAAAAAAGACTCGTAGGATATAGGCAAGAACTTCTTGGGAGATTTATAGAAGGAATAGTCTTAAAACAGATTTCATGGACTGAGGGAGAACACAACATGTTTACAGAGAACACTTGGGCATCTTTTGTCCATGTTATATATCCAGAGTTGCCAGAATCATTTTATTATATAAAGTTGGAAAACAACACTGAGGTCAGTTGTTGGCCTCCAAACTTGCCAGGGCAGAATGCATGAGGTGACTTGAAAATCAACTTCCGCCTAAAAGTTAACACCATTTTGTGAAAAGAAGAATGCGAGAAAAGTGAACATTTATAGAATAACAAAAGCTCCTCTTTCAGAAAAGCTTCACGTCATCAAACAGCAAAGATTGGCTGAAGCGTTCACTGACATATGGTCAGGGATCTACAGAGATTCTGCTCTGACCGAAGGGTGGGAAACTTGGGAAACTGAAATTGTTTCCAAATTTGATAAGATTGCTCAAGGACAACAAAGTTAATCTATAGTGAGCAGTTCATCTATTTTAATGTATTTTACAAGGACAAAATGCATAACATTCATCACAAATATTACATGTCACTTGAAAATTCAAATGTCAGTAATATGCAGTCTTACCAATTAGCTATGCCTAAAGTCAATCTGATAATATTAATGAGAATCTGTACAAGATGGTTAAAATAAGGGTTCAGAAGTTATTTAGAAAATGTTCGATTTCCCAGTTTCTCAACTTACTGAGTAAACCTCTCGCCATCCTCAACCCTTCAACCCTCTGCACTTGTTTCCTCCATGGACTAGAGCCCACCCCATAAGGAATTTATGAGTGTAAATGAAAAAACAAACATGAAGCTAATAGCACAAAGTCTGACTGTGTAGCACATGACGGCTTTCCAAGATATTTATGCCCTAATCTATGAAACTTGAGATTGCTATTTCACTTTACAAAAGGAATTTTGCAATCTGATTAAATAAAAACTGGTTAGATGAAGATATTATTCGATTATCTAGTTCAATACTATGTGAACAGAAAGATTCTAATGAAAGAGGTGAACGAAAGTCAGTGAGGGAAGGCGATGTGAGGATGAAAGCAGAAAGAGGATGGAGCAATGCAGGGCCATTAACCAAAGAATTTAGGTAGCCTGGAGACTTGGGAAAAGGCAAAAGGATTCTGTCCTTGAATCTCTAGAAGAGAGATGACTTGTTTTGGATTTCCATGTTAATCAGCTTCACAGTACTATAACTAAAAACCTGATACAATTAACCTACAAATGAAAAATCATTATTTAGTCTCATAGTTTGGGTGGTTCCTAAAATGAGATGGGGAGGTTCTTATTCTGGTCCTCTATCAAGGCTGCACATTATAGTGAGAACAAGACAGAGCAAAACTGCTTATTATCTCATAGATAGGAAGCAGAAGTGGAAGATTTGGGGTCCCGCAGTCTCCATCGGGGTCATGCCTCCAATGACTTAGGGCCTCCTGCTAGGCCTCAAATCCTAATGCTTCCACTGTTTCCCAACAGCGTCACTCTGGGGACATGTAGAGAACATTCAACATCATAACTGTGGCAACTTCCAACCTACAGAAAGCTAAAAAATTCATATAGATTTAAGCTACCTAGCTTGTTGCAATTTGTTAAAGCAGCAACGGAAACTATTACACTAAGATATAAGTAACTGTGTGCTGAAGTATATACATATACATATATATTTCAATAATTATTTTGTTTAGTTTTTAAATACATTATTTCATTTTTAATAAAGCAAGGATTATCAATTTTTCCCTATGTAAATAGAGCTTTATCCTTTTTGTTTACTTTAAAAGTGCTTTTTTATATTTAGCTTTCACAACTTTGGTATATATGACCCTTTTGACATTATCTTATTGAGATTAGTTATGATTATTCACTCTGTGGGTTGATATATTTTCCTCAAATTGAAAAAGCTGTGTAGCCATTATAGATAGTTCTTTATGACTTGTAGTGAATCCTCTGAATTTATTTTACTTGATGATGGTATAAGAGTAAAGATACAAAAACTAAATGCACTCAGTAGCAACCATCTCTTCATTTTTGAATTTTAACCTTCTTTCAGGTTGGCGATACACAATGTAATACTAAAATGGTTGATGCTGATTGGACCGAGAGATACTTAGAAAATTAATAATGTCTACTTTTGGGCATGTGGGGACCTGGATGGAACACAAAATTAAAAAAGGTGGAAACCCCTTAATGCACAGAAGCTACATTCTTCTTGAGCAGGTGTTTTTCTTGCTTCTGTGTTGATCCATGGTCATCAGACTCCAGCTTCAGCTTTGAGCATCGCTATCAGGCCTACAGCCTCTGGTATATTAGACTGCTCGTTCCACAAGTCTCTGAGGGACGCTTATATTATTTTAAAATGTTTTTCTCTATTTCAATGATTTCCATATTTCTTCTACTTGCAAGACCATAGATAAGTTTTTCTACTGTACCTGTTCTACTGTTAAGCCCATTCAGGGCCTTTTCTTTATCATTTTGAATTCGTAGTTTCCAGTTCTGGAACTTTCTTTTAGTTCTCTTTTAATAGCTGTCATTATGTCAGTGAGATACACTTTCTATTAATTCCTATTTGGATTTTTAGCTAAATTCTGATTTATAATAATAAACTGAAATATTTAAGCAGCTAATTTTGATATACTTGTGATTTTTTTTTTGTTTCTAATTATGCTTTTATCTTGTTTGGTTATGGGTCAATTTGTTTTTTCAAATGTTTGCAAATATTTATGGTACATTGTACATTGCAGATTATATTGTTAAGTATTTAATTCTTTGTGATCCTTTATGGTACTGAGCATTTTCTGGGAATAATAAATTTATTGATACATCTCCTTGATCTGTGAAGTCTTCGTTGTCAGCTTTCTGTATGGGTCCTAGAGTAACTTTTATTCTAGAAGTATATTAGCCCTACTACCAGGAGTTTTCTGTATTATGTGTCTTTCCTAGAGTTTTGATTAATTTAGCAAAGCACCATGGTTTGTTATACCTAATGTGACTGTTAGCCCTATGAAACTTTAGATCGAAGATGTTCAGTGTTTTTTCTAGACAAAGGCTTGCAGAATGTCATGTTAGGTATGCCCAGCTAAGTATTTTGCAAAGACATAAAAGCAACCCCTTGCAAAGTCTCAGAGTTATTTTCTTTTAATACCCTGTATCACCAAGTCTAATCACTTTACTATTGTCAACACTTATTTCTACCTTCTCAGCACAGTGAGACCATCATGCTCTATTGGGCAGCTCCTCTCTATCCTATTCAATGATTAACAAAGTTCTTCCATGCAGAATTCTGCTACAATAATGAGATTAATTTCCTGTATTTTTCATGATCCTTTGTTGTCTGCTATTTAAATTCTGAGCTCTACTGCTTCACCTGTTTTATCTGGACTCATAATGGCTTATAACAGGAAATATATTAAATAGCAGTCTCCCATGGACAGGAGTGAAAATTACATATTGATGTTATGTGCATTATGACATGTATGTATCCAATGTGTGTCATGCTATATATATTTATGTTATATGTGTTATGCTATATATATGTGACTGTATATGTGTTTATATAATTATGTATTATATTTAAGCAGCTTATATATGTATTATATATAAGCAATTTCCACTGATCCATTTCGGAATAATTCTTCTCTTAAAGAGTATATGAATTGGAAATTATTAAGAAATCTGACTATATATTGTACAAGAATAAGAGAGGAATGGGAAAGGAAACAAAAGCTTTCAAAACACTCTCATGGTGAGAAACATTGAGTTTCTTCTTAACTGTTACAGTTTTTATCAGTATGATTAAATTAATACATGGAGTTAAAAATAATAATTTTAGTATTTCACATACTCACCCCGGCACACTTATCATAGGTATCACATTGTTGCTTGTTTTTACATTTGGAAAACTCTGAGTTACAAACGCATCCTGTTTTCAACTATCTGCCAGGAGTATAAATAGTTGAGCTTTAAAATGACACCCAGCTATCTCTCTATTTGTCTGAATAAATGTCTGTACTTGCTATGTTTATAACCATTGCAACACTCCTTTTCTTCCTACTGACAGTTCTGTAGAGATACAGTATATCACGCTATGGGATTCGAAGCATGTTCACACTTGCTGCTTCAAAATGTTTATGACGTGATCTTCTGTTGCATCTTTTGAATTAACTGCAAACAGCCTTTCATGTTGCCCTGAACATTGTAGCTGAATGAAATATAGACATAAAGTTTTCTACAGAATTAAGTGGGCACAAACCTAAATATACTTGTATCATCTTGTTAAATGCCGTGACTAAATGGCTAAAAATGTTATTTATATAAATAAAATAAAATACAAAGCAGAAAATACAAATACAATATCCCAAGTTGGGACTATAAACCAGTACATTTAAAATAGTGTGTCTCACTTAAAAACAATTTTAAAATATAAAATATAGAAACTTAATGAAATACCTACCTTTGCTGAGATGAAATTTTAAAAAGCAAAAGAGGAATAGGGTTAGAGAAAGACAAAACATGTGATGAAAATTTGCATCTGTTTGTGTTAGTCAACTTTCCATTACTGAGACAAGACGTCAGAGGTAATACACTTGTAAAGAAGAAAGGTTTTCTTTGGCCCTGCAGGTTCCCTTCAGGGTCTGTGGTAAGGAAGCTACCGTGACAGGAGGTTGTGGCAGAGGAAACCCCTTCACTTGGTGGCCAGAATGACAGAGAGATGGGAGAAGCTCCTGTTCTTGCAGCTCCTTGCAGGGACCCCACCTCTTAAAGGTTCCACCCCTTCTTCACGGCACCCAGGTAAAGTTCAAACCTTTAATTCCCGCGACTTAAGGAGGCATTCTGGGTCCAAAAACCTCACTGATAACTTACTGTTGATCAGAAGCTGTGATGACAACACAAACAGGGAACCAACGCACATTTTGTATGCTATATACGTTAGATGTAGTAAAAAGCACACAAGAACTCCAAGAGATGACTCTTCACCACGGTACAGGACTAACTGGAGGGAAAAACTGCTCATACACTGCATGGCATTTAAAGCAGACAGCTGCAGGGCTTGAGCCGACTACAATAGTGACAGATGGCGGCTAAGAACTAGACAGCATCACAGTGAACTTTATGCGGTCAGGATTGAAAACTGCATCTTCGTGTTTACATTTCTCTCAACTGCAAAAGTGCCCTGTACATTCCACGTGTTCCTGTAAGTTTTGAGACATTTTATATTTTATATTTGCATATGTTTCATGGTATCAAATGATAATATAGACTATTGTCTACACACATTTTATGCACTTACGTCATACTTTTTCTTCATTTTTTTCGATAATTCTACACTAAGTGGTTTTTCTGCAAACTTTTCCAAGTTGTTGCAGGTCTACAAAAATAAACCCACGTAAGTGTATCTATGTGTTTCAAAACCATTTTATTCAAGGGTCAAATGTATACGCCTTCTGTCTTTGCTTTGAGAAAATAAATGTATCTGATATTATCCTTGAAAGTCATTTCTACAGGTACTTCTTCGGTAATGGTTATTTGACCTATTTCTAAGCTCTAGCACGGAATCTTTCTATTTATTAGAAGGTAAAGATTAAACTGATGTGAGAAAACTTGCTAAAAATCATAGCCAGAAGAGAAATCATATTTGTGAAAGAAAACATTTCATAATTTCCTATTATCACCATTTAATTATATTAGCTCTCTATCACACACTTTGACTAATTAAAAGGAAACCGTGGAAAAAACACGAAGAGATGAAAAATCATATATGCATGCATTAAAATTTGTTTTGACATGTACCTTGTAAGTGTGTATTACAGTTTCTCTTTATTTCCAGTTTACAGCTAAGAACTCGTAGGAATCGTCTGTTGATTACATCTCTCTGCAGTCTTTCTCACCTACCATCACAAATACGGTATAAAAGCCAGTATCTTTTAATTTAAGGTGGAGGAAAAAATTAAATTAGAAACTCCTGAATTCATATACCACTGAGATGTCATTATGCTCTCCATGATTTTCACCTAACTAAACATTAATTTCAGCAAGTGAAGCTTAAGCTTTTCTAAATTTTACATTAAAATTTCATAGAAACAAAACTCTATTGCTTTAATAGCCATATTTTCTTAATCCTTAGGATACAAACCAAAATTCAAGTCTGCCACGTTAAGAAAATTTTGGGCCAAGAAAATTCAGGCTAATTTATTTGGGGATAAGGAGGCACAAAGAAGATGTGGAAGAAACCAAAGTGTCCATTCTTCTCAGATACTAGGATTTCAGCCACTAGTGTTTAGCCTCTGTATCAGTAGTGGAGAACCTACGGCATGCGTGTCATTTATTATTCTTGTAAGAATAATGCATTAATGTATGAGATTTTTTCTAAACTGAAACCTCAATACTCAGGTTTAACTGCGTGTTAGCACTCTGCAATAAATATGTGGGTTTTGGGTTACAGGCAAGGTGCTCCTTTCTAAGTGGTTCACAGTGTCTGCTCTGTAGTTACTACATACTGCTCTGTTTTGCTATTGGGATGAGTAATGTAGATTAAGTTAGAGAGTCAAATGCTTAAAGATCTTAACAGAGAAGTTTTAGTGCACATAGTAACATGTATTTACTTTGTTATTTTTAAACTTTATGAGGGTAGGTAATCATGCCTAGTAGGCTCACCACTATATCTCCAGTGTGAAACATTGTACCTTGCAAGTGGTAAAAATTGAACATATTTAATGATAGAGCCATTTACCCAACGTGTACCCTGACATATTTTGGGTACACAAAAATATTCAATTGTCGAGAAGATTAAGTACATGTTTTGAGAACTATTTTAGCTACGAATGTGACAAAATTTAGAAAATAATAGTAACAGAAGTAATGTAATAAATATTTTTGTACATGGTTCAAAGGACTGCAACTGATACACTGATACAGAAGGGTATGATTTTAGAATGTTTTCAAAATTGATATGCCACAAATTCTTCAGTAATGTGTGTAAAGATTTATGAATCTTTTCTGCACTTATATTTGTGTCAGTAAATACTAATTGCATAAAAACCTAATAGAGGATTGATTAAATAAATATATACACAACCATCTATATAATGAAATGTTATGTAGATATGTAAATCATGTATTTTTAGACTAATAAGTGATGTGGAAATATTTGACACAGAACACTAAAATGTATAATTATAAAATTATATGTATCATAAAAGTATGTATATCAAAAACAAATACAAAACAGTAATAATTTATTACTTTTAGAGATGATGAGGTCTGTGAAATTTTGGAACATGTGAATTTTTTTATGCCTTACATCGTATATTTGTGTCAAGGTTTACAAGACTTATTTAGTTGGACTTAACGAAAGAATCCAATTTAAGAACATTCTCTCAGAATGGAACTCAGTCTTAAATCAGGGACTTACTCTGTGTTTTTGTTACTGATGGTTTTACAAAGCATTATAAAAGTTGAACTCACAAAATAATATGAAAGTTTGAAACAGGAATAAATATGAATAGAGAAATTCAGAAGAAAAAGTAGGTAAAAGATGGGATTTACAAGGCTTTGGACAACGAACGCTTAGAAAGATAAACAAAATGATTTATACTTGTCCCAAAGACCATATAAAAGGGCTACTCAGACTTGACAGCCTTAGGCCTATCTCACTTTACAGTAGGATAGAGACAGGCAAGATAGCAACAGAGTAAAGTGATGGAACATGTTTGAAAACAATGTCTAAAAGTTCTAAATACTCATATTTGAAACTAACTGCAAACAAATAGCTTGCCAAGTTGTTAAAGAATTATATTGCCAAATAACTCCAAAGCCAGGTTAAAAGCCTTTGATTTTATAATCAATAAAGTAACTCATAGACTTGAACATTAATGTGAGATGGGTCTTGTAAGTTGAACTGCCAAGAAATGTGTATTTTTGAAAGCCTAGTTAAGACACAGCACAGAGAATAAGAAAGAAAAACATTCAATTAAATTGACTTTCTTGACAAGGGAGTTTCTTCCAGGGAATATGATCAGGTCCAGTTGAGGATCTTTATTTTCTGTTGAGGAAGAAAGAGTTCACAACGCATGCCTGGCTGGATTCTGTCAATGCTGTGGATCAATGACTTCTGCATTTCTTCTATTTTCCTGTTTTCCAGTTGAAACTTGTAAATCAGTTATTTTGTCTCTGTCAATGTGTGTATATGAAAGTTCTGGGAACAGAATACGTGACTTCATAATTTGCAGATTTCAGAGCAATGAGTATAGTTCTGAAAACAACCGTCACCATCCAAAGATTTGGAACATAAAATGGACACAGCAATTGGGTGGGATTTCAGGTTGTCTCTCTCTTTTGGGGATGTAGAAAACGTAAAAGAAATAATGAATGACCAGAGGGGTAGACTGTAAGTACGACATTGCTGTTTACTGATAAGTCATTTCTGTTTCCTCCTGGATTCACAGCTGAAGCTGTTTTTCTATCCCCGTTTCAACCACTTTGGGGTCGTCTGACGAATGTGTAGCCACAAATCCTGTGCTTCCCTAGCCCACTTGTTTAATTGGATGGAGGCGTTGGGAGGAGCTGGAACCCTGTTGTCCCTGCTTGTAGGCAAAGCACTCAGGAAAGCAAGAATAACATACATTTTTTTTAAAAAATACAAAATCAGTCAGATTTGGTTGTTATTATAGCAGGTGACATTAATAACCCTGACTGATACAAGCACTTTTTATTAAAAATAATTACATCAAAAATTATAATCTCATAATGAAAAATTAGAATATTATGAAGAACATATATCATACTTGAGGTGTACAAGTATAGCAATTACTTTAAATTATGAAGTCATTAGCCTTTTTGTATTTTTCAAAGACATCAGCATTCAGACTTTTTAAAGGTTTATTATTTAAGGAATAAGAGAGAAATTATTCTCCATTTTCAGTGATCTGGAAAGATATTCAACTTGAAAAACACAGATATTCACTAGAGCCTATTTGTCTCCACAATTCAGGGAACACAGAACAGCATGTGAATTATTAAGACAGGATTAGAGGTGCTGGCTGAGAAATAATAAATGATAACTTCTGGAGAAGCCATCATAGTTAATGTGATGCCTTTAAATTAATAACAGTTTATATTTCCCATACTGTTTTCCACAAAGACTGCTGCTCCATTCTATCTGACCTTAATTGGTATAATTGATAACAGGTAGAGCATGGAGCACCATCTTAATCATGTAGGTATAGCTTTTCTGACAGAAGAAAATAAAATGACTGCTGAGTTATCTATTATTGGACATGAAACATAAGAAAAATGACTGGTTTTTCTTCACTGAAAATTGAGGGATTTCAAGACCATAACTCTCAATTTACAAATGGGCATAAGTTGTTCATGTTAATCTTTAAAAAATTAGTGAAATCTGGTTGGTATTTAATTTAACATAATACCAAAATGAGAGAATTAATTGAGTAGAGATACACACAAATAACCAAGAAGAAAACATTAAAAAATGTTCAAGAAGTAGCCCAACCCATAATAAATAAGATTTTTATAACAGAATGCTGTTGAGCTCTGATTATGTGAATGTTTTCTTTTTAGTTTGAGGCAAAGGCAGAATTATTCTAGTTAAATATGATTACTTTATTTCTGACTGGTAGGAATGGTACAGTGTGTGTGCATGGGAGTGGGAAGGGAATTGGACATTACAAAGAAAATAGAGTTTGCTAATTTAATTTTATTTTTCTGATAAAACACTGAGTTAATAGTGACTTATTGCAGGCTATTTTCTGTAAAATGTTCCTTTTTTGCTATGAGCTGATGAGGTGGCTATTCCAAGAATGCATTGTGTTTCTCACATTTGTCATCGTTCTTTGCATAGCTCCTTTTTTGGGGGGTCTTTTCTTAGATAAGAAGAGACAGCATCCCTTTTTAACATTAGGAAGTTGGGGTTTTCACTTTTTCTGGCAGCTGAAGAATGCATATACTCTATACTCCCGTTGAAGAATGAAAAAATATATATATATATTTCTTTTTTCTTTCTTTTTTAATTTGGGAAAATTCTCACTCTCTAATCCAAATTTGTAACAATTGGGCTATTTCCATTGTAGTATACTTGCAGTGGAGTACATGAAGAGAGTAAACAAACAATATTTAAATATCTTCCCACTTTTCATCTTTAATTCTTCTGCTCTATTCTCTGTCCTCTACCCCCAACACCTCCCACCATGCAGTGTTAAGGCCTCTGGGTTAGACAGAGACTGAGAAATACTTTGGGACATAGCCGGGTATCTGCCTGATAGCACTTCAGAGATTAAAAGAAACAAACAAAAATTGCTATGCAATCCAAAGATGTCTTCAGTTTTTATGGAAGTGATTTTTATTAACTAGCCATTAAATAGTCAAATAATAACATACGTTTCTATTTTTCCTTGGGCTTCTTTCCCATCTCTTCCTTTGTTTGTCTTTAACTCAAATCTCGTACCTTTATCTGTTACTTTCCCAGCTTCTCCTATCTTTTTTAATCAAGGCAAGAGAAGCATTAGTTGCTTTCACTAAAGCTGCTTTTTCTTCCTAAATCTTTATTTTCACAAGTTTTCCTGTTGTGGGACTTTGCTTCCACATTTATTATCTTCCTGTCTAGCACCACACACCTTTTCAACTACACTCACTCTCTCCAGCATAAGGACACACAGCTTGACTCCTGAAAAACAGAACTAAAAGAACAGGAGGGTTTCACTTTACTCCACTGTGCTTTCTCCCAAACAATTTGATTTTATTTCCTGTAATTATACAAACACATTACAAGGAATAATAAATATTCATCATCACCATATTAGTTCCAATCATTCCCTCCTTAACTGTGTAAACTGGATATCCAAGTCCACCCAGGTCCATCCAGGTAAGGGTCTTGTGCTCTCCAAGTTTCTAGAGATTTCTTGATTACAAATTCTCCTGGAGTTATCTGGGTTCTCACTATGAGGGCTTTTACTACATTTGCCATTTTAAAATTTTACCTACTTATTAAAACCCATTTATTCTATTTTTTATTGTGCCCTATATTGACCCATTGCATTTTCCTCACATTTCTTTCCGTATTCTCTTTTACTAGCTCCACTTTAATCTTACATATCGTTGTGCTTTCATTTGTTATTATTACAGTTACATTTTCATTTCTAAATCCATGGATTACTTTGGTTTCAAGTAAGTATACACCAAAAACGCTTATCTTATCCTATCCTCAGAGTTCAAGAGACATGGTCCCAATTCTTGATTAAACTCTCTTTTCCATAGATGACTCATTTCCAAATACAATCATATTTCTCCCCTCATACCTAATTATACTATTATGGTAGTCAATCCTGGCTCAAAAGAGTTTGGGTCTAACTCATCCATATATATGTGTGTATACACACACACACACACACACACACACATACAAACATATATATGTATGTGTACATATATATATTTTGGGGATGCTGGGGATTGAACTCAGGGACTTGCACTTGCTAGGCAAGTGCTACCACTGAGCTAAATCCCCAACCCCTCACCCATATTTTTACCAGGTCAGGAAAATGACAGATTTTCAAAATTTTGTTTAAAATAGTTCTGTTGAATTTTGGAGCACCTGAAAAAAAAGGCCCAGGATGAGTCCGAGAGCAAAACCTGAAATCATGCTCCCTGACACGATAACACAAACAGCGGGGACAAAGCCACAGATATGAAGGGCTTTGGCCACAAAAAAGAGCTCCAGGAGGGAGCTACAGTAATCTGAGTATAGAATGCTTTTTAAGATAGTGGGAAATATTTAGCAAAGTTCTATTTTCTCTAGTTTGCAATCCACAACTTCTTGTTTAATATATGGTTAATATATATTATTTTCCATTAGTTTCAAGCCTGTGGTTCTTTAACATTTTGCCCAAATTTGAATAGACCAATTGTTCCTGTATTACAGATCATCTTCTATACTTGGTCATAAGATCGTGCCAAATTTATTGCCTTTAAGATAGAAAATTTACCTGCTCCCCCATCTTGTCTACATTTCTGTTAAAATGGAAAATGTGACACTATTTCATCATGCATAAAGCAAAATTTCTACCATAAACCAGCACCCCTCCACACTTCTTTTGAGATAGAGGCTCGCTATTTAGTTCAGAGTGTCCTTGAACTCACTATCTATCCCAGGCTGGCCTCAAACTGGAAGTGAGCCTCCTACTTCAGCCTCCCAAGTACTAGGGTCGTGGTCATGTGCTACCACACCCAGCCAACTCAGTGTTTTCCTTGCTTCTCAGACTCCCAATGTGTTCTGTGTAAGATTTTAATAAACCTAAAGCCATACTATACTTGAGACAAAATAAAGCAAAGTAAGTAAATAAACAAACTCAACTCAGGTGCCACATTTTCATCTTACCATTTCTCTTCCAATTACAAGCATTTTAAAAACAATATGTTAACGTTACCATTTTTTTTCTTCCTCCTGGCCCCTCTCAATGATTTCAACTTGGAATTTTATTTTCCTGTTTATGAATTTTTAGTTACATTTAAGATTCCTCTTTTTAGCTATTGTAAGATTTCGTGCCTTACCAAGAAACAATGTTATTCATAGTTCTATCAGACTTGCTATTTTCTCTCTTAATAGTCGCTAATCTTGGTAGACAAATTCTATCATTCAGGTAATGTTAATGTTGCAGAGTAAACAAACTGTGTTAAATATAGGAAGCAAAATGCACAGGAAAGGAGACAGAAATAATATTCTAAAAGAAGATCTATAAAGAAGAGGGCTGGAGATTTAGCTCAGTGGTTAGAGTGCTCACCTAGCAAGTGCAAGGCCCTGAGTTCAATTCCCGGCACGCGCGCGCACGCACACACACACACACACACACACACACACACACACAAGTAAGAGCTAGGGGAGAAAAACATAAAACAGATTTTACCTTCATATATTCTATGGTATGAAGAAATTTCGTGTGGTTGGGCAGTAGCAGTGAAAGATAACAACAATATAAAGTAATGACAAAAGTCTAAATAGTTGTCAGATCTGAGAGGTGAACAAATCATATATAACTGTAGGTAACAAACAATAATTGTTTTACCTCCAAATATTTCTAGCTTTATGCCACACTTATTTTCTGATTCATATATTCAAGTGCTCACTAGATATTTTATTTGTGTAATATTCAAACGAACTCAGGGAGTCTGAAATTGAAATCGCCATTTTAATCTCTGAACATGCTGCTTTGTTTCTTCCTATTTTAGAATATGAGACCCCAGAATACTTTGCTGGCTGAGCCATAAACCTGTTAGTATTCCTTGTCTACTTCTATTTTTTCCTCACACACACAACACAAAAGTCACCATACATGCTATCAAGATGCAACAGGGATATATCTGTCAGCTTCTCTGTCTGTCTCTTTCTTTCCTTATTCCCATCTCATCAACGCTTACAAATATATATATATATATATATATATATATATATAGAGAGAGAGAGAGAGAGAGAGAGAGAGAGAGAGAGAGAGAGAGAGCGAGAGAGAGAGAGAGAGAGAGAGATATCTCCTTTGCAATCATTTCCAAAATTACGAATTGGTCAGGTTCCCTTCCAACTAAGTTAACATGCACCAAGGAGAGCCAATCATTAAAAATCCTGTAACTCCCATGCATTAAATCCATTAATAACTTCATATCTCATTCAGAACTTCCACTTGCATATAATTCTGCTCTCTGAAAAACAATTGTAAATAATTTATTTAAGTAGCATAGAGTCGATCCTTAAACAACATAAATTTGAACAACGTAGGTCTACTTATATGCCAATTGTCTTAAGATTTGTGACAATTTGATGAAACTTGCAGATGAACCATGTAGCCTGCAAGTATTGGGAAAATATTAAGAGCAAGTTGAATATGCAATTAATGAATAAAACATATGTAAATAATAGTGTATTCTATCATTTGCTGCTGAAAACTAATTGTAACAGTACTATATCACCTATATTAATTTTATAGCCATGGCCTATTGCAACTGGAGGGAATTTAAGTGCTGCTAGTATCTGTTTAAAATATAAAATGAGGCTAACTTATCATTTCCTAGTAAGCAATTTCTCTTTCTAGAATACTATCATAGTACAGATTGATCTCTTACAGTTTTCACATATTACCACCATACATAATATCCACAGCATAAAATATGAATTATGGGGTCTATGCTTATTAGTAGTAAAGTGCTGGTCTACATTAGGCTACTAGTAATGTTTTGGGGGACTCAGAGAAATAAGTGGATTTTCCACCACATGGGAAGTGGGGCTCCTAACCTCTGTGCTGTTGAAGTATTAACTGTATTTATTTCACTAAGCATGAGTGATTTGTTCTAACATTATTCTTTATAAAGGGAGGCAGAGGGAGAGGAGGAGAAGAGAAAATGAAAAGAATTAAGGTTCTACATATAAATATATATATACAAATTCCCACAATGAATATATTTATTGTGTATCACAAATATACACTAATAAAAAATAAAATTTACAAAATGAGCTAACAACCTTAAGAGACACCTCAACAAACATTAGCAAATGGAAAATTAGAGATATGACAAAAAACTTAATTTTTAAAATCAAAAATATGTAATTTGTTCTTGTACTTTGGACTATATCATAAAAATAGGAATCAAGATTAAAATATTTTCTAGTAAAGAGGTCAGATTAAGACAAATTGAAATCATAGATATTTAATTTTTTGGGAAAAGAAACTGTTCTTAAAGTGAAGGAAAGGTTAAATCTACCAAGAAAAACTTTACAGAAGATATAATTCTAATGAAATGAAAGAAAAATATATCTATATGGCTTGAAAGTAATCTTCAATTTTTATCAATGACAAAGGTGACTTAGTCTGTCAAATACTACGTAAAAGCTCTCCCTTATCAGTTCATGGGAGCTGATAATCGACATCACGGTTTTTAATATTTAAGAACCATGGTGATTACGTTGTGGATATTTTTTTGCCCATAAAAGGAGGAGAAATGGAAGTGACATATATATGTGTGTACGTATATCTATTTATGTTTATTTATTTACTTATGTTAATAAACATAGGCAAAAGTTTAAAAAATAAATTCTATTTCAAATTTTGTCCCATCTATATGCTAATATTTTATTTAAATTAAATGTCAGTCTTTGCATGGTACTGAAAGCACATTCATTGCAAAGAATTAAGAACCAAAATCTGATTATAGTTTCTCCAAATTTTGGGCTCACTGATAATGCTAAACATGTAGGCATTTCCACTGAAAAACTCTCTGAATCCAGAAGGGGTTATTATTCTTAAAAGACAGACCTAATGAGATTTAGAAGTTTGTTGCTTCTTTGACTATGTTCTCCAAATCCACACAGGGCTCCTGAGGTTTATGAGATCTAATTAAATTTTAACAAAAGAACAAAGAAAAGCAATTGCTTATTCTATCTATTGAGACAAATTATGACATAATCTTAATACAAATGTTACGTCACTAACACATAAACAAGAGTAGAGAAGTCAAATCAATAGGAACCCTGATATATGACACAGTGCAGCACCAAAATTAGTGGATAAATAGTAAATTTTAAAGTAAATAATGTGGGAAAAATAATGCATTATATGAATAAAAATATAAAGGTAAAGATATGTGGATGCAAAAGAGTACATATATTGATAAATATATCCTAAATAAGAAATTCACAGAAGAAGAAACTTAAAAGCCCAACTCATTTGTAATCAGTAAAAGAAATTTCAAAAAAAAATAGGGACATTAAAAATGACACTCATCATGCATACCTAGAAGGCCGTAGCTTGTTGAGATTTAGTTTCTGAGTATAAGCTCTAAAACCGCATTAAAACTTTCAATGACAGTTCAAAGATGCACAGATCCAAATGACTAAACAACTATAAAATATTCAATTTAATTATTCATGAGGAACAAAATACACGATGGGGGCTGGGGATTTACCTCAGGGGTAGAGCACCCTAAGTTCGATCCTCAGGACCCCCACAAAAAAATACATGAGATGCTTTTCCTGTGTGAAATAATCACATATTATGAAATAAGATAATAACGTTTAAATGTGTTTGATAAGATGATAACTTGCAATATAGGTTCTGACACATGTATTTGCTGCAACTTGTCATTCATCGGGTGCTTTACAATGTTCGTAATCTGTGATCTGAGAACTGCATAGCCAGAATTCCATCACAAAGAAATAATCAAAGAATGTCTAAATATATTTTACTGCGTTGTTTAATAGCATGAGCACTGGAGCAAATCTAAAACTTCAACAACACAGCAAAGCTTAAATAATAATATTTTACCAAATGCAGCAGTGAAAATTGTTTTGGGGTATTTTATAGAATTTAGAAAACATTAAATGGGAAAAAGATAATGAGAAACTCAAGTATGTTGCAAATAAAATAAAATATATATATACTCTCTGGCAGTCAAGCATTACACTGTAAGCAGAAAATGAGGATATTGCAAGTTATCTCTAAATGATCAACACTAAGTTCCGAATCCAGAACATACTAGTCACTCACTAAACATGTGTTAAGAGAATACATTTGAATTTGTTTTTTTTTTTCTTATGTCTTTCTATAATTTGGAAATTCTGTATAATCTTTTTAAATCATAACAAATACTATTTTAAAAACGGTATTCATCACAATGCCTTCTAAGGCTTAGAAATAAGTACTGTTTGCTATACTTTGCTACTGTATGATTGAAGAATCCTACAACTTGTGGAGAAGAAAACTCTGACTTTTGCCAATAAAGTTCGAACTGAAAGTTTTCCCACGTTAATAAGTAATATTGTCAATCAGAATTTAGAAATAGATCTGTATGTTTTATTTGGGGTCACTAGGTAGAAATTATTCATAATACCTTATTAACTTCACTTTTTTGAGATTTCATTAGTAATTGTAGCTCTCCTCTCATATTAAGTTCAATATTTATACTATAAAACACACATTCATAGGTTTGATACTCAAAGATAAAATAACGGTATTACACAATGTTTAAAATAAAGGTGCTCTAATTTACAACTAAACCATTTTTATGAAATTAAACACATTGTACAATGATATAAATAGTGTTTGCTTTGGAACAATGAATTTCAAATTATATTTTCCCCATTGAGCTATAATTACAGAGAAGAATACATTTTACTTGTTACCTGGGCAAACCTAGATGAGATTGTTCAAATATTTAGCATTATGTTTTTATTCCCATTTACCCGAGTGATAATTATTATGTCAGAAAGTCAAGTAGAAGGAGAGACTGGAAATATGCAAAGAGTTTGTAATGAAAATCAATATTTAATAAACTCTGCCATTTTAACAAAAAATGAATAAGGATGAAATTGACCCTTTGCAGTAGATTTAACTCAAACTTTTCAATTTTAGCCTTGAATTTCGATTTGCTGAGTAAACTTTCTCTGTTTGGATATATTTTCTTCTTTTCTGGCTCAGCTCACTCTCTACTGGTGCCTGAGGGATCCGTGTGGCTTGGCTCACATTTACAAAGCGCCCAGTGTGAAATGGTGTTTTACTCTCCGTGTTCAGCTCTTTCTATTCTTTCTCTTTTGTTGTTCATTAGGAGTTGACGGGTGCTTCACACCGCGAAGCGAGTCAATAGGAATACCTAACATGGAAGAAATGCATACTTCCTTCTATTAAAAAAGTAAATTACAGCAGAAGCTGGTTGTCTGCTCCTGACCCTTGAGACATGGTCATGAAATTTCAAAACAAAAAACAATCAGTGAACTTCATCATGCCTTAAAGAAAAATAATAAAATTGAATATGGCTTGTTTAAATCAGTTAACCAGAAACTGATCACGACTTGTCTACTTATAAATGAAGTATGTGTTCAGAAGCAGGAGCAGAAAGTAAAAGATAGAGAGGAACAATTCTTTTATTATAAGGCCAGATTTCAAGTGATTGTTTTATCCCAGAAATAACAGCACGACTGAGCAACTTCAAATTCCATATACATTCAGCTTGTCACATTTTGTTATTGAAAAGCATTAGCTTGCATTTTAGATTTTTGAAAATATAATCTGCCATGGAGCAAAAGATATCCTTGGCAACTATCCCTTTGATTTTCTAGGAAAACAGTTTTAGACATTTCATATAATGAAATGCACAAAACAAAATCACACTGCATAAAACTAGGAAATCAAGTCAAGTGGGACATTTCTGTTATTTGTATCTGTAATAATGAAAACAAAATCCTGAAACAAATATTGAGATTCCTTGTGGCAAAAGTTGGGAATTTCAGATACTGTAGACAAACATGTATACATATAGACACACACACACATGCTATTTATCTGTATCTGTACTTATATCTATTACAGTATATCCGTACTTAAATTTCCTCCAAGGAAGTAGAGAAAAGTACGAGATTGCTAGATAAAATTTTTGTATATTTTAAAATTTAAATATAGTTATAATCGTACACAATTGAATTCGTTTTTGCCCAATCAATTAAAAACAAAACAAAACAAAACAAAACAAAACATGGCATTGAAAATACTACTCTTTGTCTTTTGTTAACTTCTTTCATAATCTGGATTTAATTTTATGCTGCTGTTAACTAGCATGATCACTAACCACAGATGAAAGTGATCTCTTTTTTGGCCCAAGTCTCCCTGAAACTCACTGTTAAAGCTTGTTTTTAGATGTCTTCCCAAATCCTCATGCAGGCATATGTGGGGCTTTACAGAGGTGGCTGAATCTTAAGTGTGTGATGCTGGGATTAATGATGTGTGATTACTAAATTAGCTCACTGATTGGTCTGGCAGAGTTATGGGTCTGGATAATGGGAAGGCCCAGCCTGGGGAGAGTACTACCCACCCTAAGGGCATGTAGCCTGGCTAGACTATAAAGGACAGAAAGAGGCTGCTGCTGTCACTTGCTGCTTCTTTGTTACTTTGCTGCCTTCTGTCTTCCATGAACCGTTTCTCAGCTATGATTTCCCTGCCATGCTGCCTTCCCTTGGAGCCAGCTGACTATGAATTGAAACATGTACAATCTGTGAGCCAAAAAAACCTTTCCCGCTTTAACTTTGGGTATTGAGTATTTTGTCCTAGCAATGAGAAAAGTAACAAAGACACTTACCTAAAGTAGATATTTTTCAGTGCGCAATCCTAAATAACACTTGCTTGAATTATTCCGACAATTTTAATCACCTATGTTATTCTAGACAGT
>PVJO010026497.1:0-21023 GCA_004026905.1 Hystrix cristata
ATAATGGCCAAGGATTTGCCAGAGTCAATGGTTGTCACCAAACTATAGTCCCAGAATGCTGAGAAAACCAAGACAGAATAGCACTAAGCATCAACAAAACTTCACACCTAGGTATATTATATTCATAGTGCACAAAACTAAAGACAAAGAAGGCGTAGAGGAAATGGAGAGAGTACCTAGAAAACTTGGCATGGGGGTGCATGCCTGTAATCCCAGCACTTGGGAGGCTGAGGCAGGAGGATTGCCATTAGTTTGAGGCCAGCCAGGACTATATAGCAAGACCCTATCTTAACCACCTCCCAAAAAACAAATCATCAAACAAGACAAGGGTAGAATGAAATCATTAAAAAAAAAAAAAGAAATCTTTAAAATGTTGAAAGATATATTTATATGATGGTAGGACTAAAAATTGAGTATTAACAATGATAACCCGGGGAGCTAATTAACAATTCAAAAAGTTTTTCGCCCAACTTCCAGAAATTGATTGAGACCTTCTCATTTAAGACTGGAGAGCTGCATTTCAACCAGTAGAAATTCAGGATGATTTTTCCCCAGGTGTTTCATGGGTTATGTTTTAAGAAATGTAAAATATGTTAAAACAGATGCCAAAATGAGACTAGATGTGCAAATCTTTCATCCGGGCAGAAGCCTAGAGAGAATGTGGAGAAGGAACCATGGGGTCTGGGCGCAGCATCGGACTGTGTGCAAGGGAGGGAATGAGAGAGGGAAGTGTGGGCGGACGAGTCCTAGACTGCCATGCAGTCAACAGGTGGTCAGGCTGCGGGGGAGTCTTTGAGGCCAAGACAGAGTTTAGGATTCCCGTCCCCAGGGACAGATCTGCCTGAGACTGCTACCACCCGCAGCTGGAGCACCCCAGGGGAGGGAGTGGCCTCCTTGGTGCAAACGCCCCGACCCGTTTCAGAGTATGGTGGCGTTGGTGGTCTACAGGGGGGTCCTGCTGTTCACAGCACCAAGAAGAAACAGTTATATCTGGTTATACAGTTTTATTTGTTGGTACATGTTTGCAGTGCGTGTTTTCCAATCATCTTGAGTTCGTACATGTACATAATACAACTTCTTTCTTTTACTTTCCTTCCCTCTCCCCTCTCTCCCTCCTTCTCTAATTTTTCTTCCCCCCTTTCATTCTTAATCTTATTTATCTTTGTTCATATTTATGGCATATAATGTCCACCTTCGTTGAAGTTGCTAGTACTTTGTATGTGACGTATCTCCACTCTAACCTTGTACATATCTTCTCCCTTTGCCCCTCCCCCTTGGTGCCCTGCATCCCTTCCCACCTGTAAGAGATCCATCACCTTTCCAACTTCTATCCTTCCTTTGTTTTTTCTTTTGGTTTGTACTTCGCTTCACTCAAATGAAAGCTACCATATGATATTCAAGCTTGTGTGCCTGATTTATTTCACTCTGCATTATATTTTCCAAGTGCATCCATTTTCCTACAAATGCTTCAAATTTGTCCTTCTTTATAGCTGAGTAATGTTCCATTATATATGGATACTGCATTTTTGTTATCCAGTCATCTGTTTATGGTTTTATAAGCTGCTTCCAGGATTTAACTATTATGAATTTTGCTGCTATAAACATTAGTATGCATGTATTGCTATAGTACAATGTCTTAAATTCTTTGGGGATGATACCTAGAAGGGGGAAGCTGGGTTATATGGAATATCTAATTTTAGTTCTTTGGAAAAAAACACCATACTGATTTCCCTAATGGCTGTACTTGTTTACATTCCCATCAACAATGTAGGAGGTTTCCTCTTTCACCACAGCCACACTGGTATTTGCTATAATTTGATTTCTCGATGATCGCCATTCTTTCTGGAGTAAGATAGAATCTTTATATGGTTGAATTTGCATATCTTTAATGGTCAGAGATGTTGAACATTTTTTCATAAATTTGTATACTTGTACAGTTCAATAACATCTCTAAGAGTAATTAAATTTCAGATATGCTTTGTAGTTTTCCAGTGAGCACATAAATAGTAAATGAAGGATTAGGACCCACATTTTCCTATTGTTCAGCTAGGATTGGTTATTTCTAATACTAGTACTATTTCCAACATTCAGAAAAAAATTGTATTAAGGAATAGCATTTAGAAAAAATTGAATATGGCCAGTCTATGGGTAAGGAAGAAAACACAATTGTCATAAACTCTACTTTTTTCAATTACTGCGAGAGTTATTTTCAATGTAAAGCAGAAAATTAACTCTAAAGAAAAATATCTGCCAACTTTTTAAAAATGTGCTGCTGGTGATCAAACCCAGGCCCATGAGTATGTTAAGCATGTGCTCTTAGTCCTCTGCCAATGATCATGGATGCCTTCTCTTACCAGATCTGTCCTTCCAGAGTCTGAGATGAGAACTGGAGAGGCAAAGTGCTTTCCTATGGGGCCTTCTGCTCTTGTCAGACTTTTTTTAGTAGGAGGAACTTGAGTATCTGCACAGCAGAAGGAAGGAAGGGCTCGTTTTCCATGATCATTTCCTGAAGACCTGAGCTTCCTTCCTCTAAGCTAAGAGACTCCAGAGACACATAAGTAGTTTCTCCTCCTCCTCATTCTTCTGCCTTTCGCATCCAGGCTCTGGGCTGTAATAATTCCAGCTTTGCCATTGTAGTCTCTCTCTCCAAGGATGGAGGCTGCCTCTTGCAGAACCACCTCGGTTCTACCTAGTTCTTCTTTTCTTGCTTCTCAGTTATTGACAAACCATGTTATATCCAGTTGAAGATGCTTGTATTCAGCCACTTCTGTTTAAATAACAGGTATAGTTTCTGTCTCTTGATTAGATACTGTTCAGTATGTCAGAAGAAATTTGCAACTAGATAACCCCATGTCTTTGATGTCTGATGTGAGATTGTACCTAGGTTAGAATTGTAAGCAAGATGAGATACTTTTCAGGCACATGTGAACATGAGATGGGGCCTAAGAAATAATGAAATTTGCCAAGATTCAACTTAAGTCTTTGCAGTACACGGGCACTCCGAGGCTGATGTGAAATGCTATTTTGTGCCGAATAAGCTTCGTTGACTACCAATCACCACTTTCCAAAGCTCATCGTTTATTCCCAATTCAAAGCCCCAGATTCCCAGATAGCCCATAACACTGAGCCTCAACAAAGTTTGAGAAAGTATAATAGAAGGTGGGTTTAAATTGTATAATTCACAAAGCATGCAGAGAGTTGAGAATTAATCTACAGATTTCCTCTGTGCATAGAGCTAGGTCTGGTAGAAATGAGAATCACTGCTTTGCTACGATGGCATGAAGAAGATTCAGAGAACTGTTTTCAGGAACAGGTTGTGCTATTTACCAGGAAAGGGTGTTGAGGATGGTTTTTATTATGCCAGCTTTGGGCTAGCTTTGAAAAAAGAACCAGGAGCACTGCAAGAAATTTGTTCCCAGTGACTCATGGTTCTAGGCTATTTCCCTTCCTTGAATTTGTGATTTTCATGACAGTAAAAGAAGGAGAAAGTGGGACAGTTTCAGTGTACACTAGTTGAAACACTCAGAAACACATGGGCCCCAACCACAGCACATCCACCAGAAGACATATTCACACCCAGCAGCCTAACTTCAGAGGTGTCTCAAAAATGTGGAGAGAACACACTGATATTCGATAATCAGCGGATGTCTCTGCTGCTTTGCTCAGCATCAATTCATTAAGATGTTTGTGAGATTCTGTCATGAACAGTTATGAATTTGAGGAAAAGCAGAAATCTTGAGACATATACATGTTCAATGTCAAGGTTCTATAGCCGAGCAAGGGACTGAGGCAGCTCAGTGTTTGCCATGAACAGGAAATTGGAGAAAGGAGGGCTTTTCGCACCAAACCCATTCTGCGATCTGCTATTTTTGACAATCTTAGAATGACCGACTATTTTCATGTCTGTATTATACTGCCATCAAAGCAAAAGGTTTAATGTAAAACTGTAAAATACAGCCACAGCTCTGCGTTAGATGCGACAATTAAAACGCACCTGGGTAATGGAATGAAGCCCTCACAATCTTACTGGTAGCATTAAGGTCATGAGTGAAGCCCAATTTCTTGTGGGTGGTGGAATTGCTCAAAAGTATTGTTGGAAAAAAAAAAAAAACCTAAATGTGATAGGCGTTCACGATGCAATTGTGAGATTTCAGACATTTTATCAAAACAGCAGCGGTAAATAAAATACCTGACCTCTTGGCATGACGTAGTATTAGTTGAAGGGCTTTCACTAGTGTTTGCTTCTCTCATGTGATGGTCATTCTTTTAAATAGTGTTATTGATAGTTACTGTCTTTCTAGAACATGTCTGGCAAATTTAGGCCAGACTAACTTCAGGAGAAACAGTCTCCTAGATAAAGAGCTAATGGATGGGGACTGTAGCTGACTACCAAATGCAGTCAAGTGCCTGGCTGGATACAAAATTAAACAGTGTTTCTTTTGTGACATGCTGATACTTGGAGAAGATGTTGGTGATTGGTTATATTTCACAAGAGCCTTGTGTTCCAGCATTTAATTTGCTCCATAAGGCATAGAAGTCCTGTGTGCCCATAACAAACAGACATTGTCTCCTTTTACAGCAAATTACAGTTAATATTAAAATACAGTTCATTTCTCTTTGACGTCTGCTTACTAAGCTATAAGTTCACATAAATGACACAGTCGCAAATATTGAACCGGAGAGAACTTTAGAATTCCTCATCTCCAGCTCAATTTTTCACTTAACTGATGAGGAAAGTGGGTCCTAGAGGGTTGTAACAAGACCTGTCACTTAATCCACACCCACTAGCCCTAGTCAAAAGGAAAAATAAGAATTTCTCTCTTGTCTACTTCCCTGAATTGCCATAATATTCAAATCAGAAAATATATGCACATGTTTGGAAGCAGTAAAGATCAGAAATGATAATGATGACAAAGATGATGTTTTTTGAGCACCTAGTGTAAACTAACATTGTGATGTATGTACCTAATCTCATAGATCTTCAGGGCAGAATGAGAGGATACAACATTTATTATCCACGTTTGAAAATGAAGAAACTGAATTGCTGGCGTGTGTTAGGTCATAAGGTAGCAGAAAGTAGCCAGTAGCAGATCTGGGAGTTAACTGAAGCATTTCAACACACGAGTGTAAATGTAAGAATTCACACTCTGAAGTCATAGTCTGCACCGGTCCACAATTTTCTTATTCACTATACACTGTTTTCCCAACAATAGATTAGTTCCATGGGGATCTTTCAGGAGCAGAAATAATTGAAAGCATGTACCCCTTCCTAGGCTTCATTTTGACGTGTTCTTACCTTTAATGCTGGAGTTTTAATTAAGAATGTGAAATAGGAAATTTTCCAGCAGGACATAACTATTTTCAGCCCAGCTTCTTGGTTTCCTATTTGCAGTAGGTTTTGCTAGTAGAGTTTTGAAGTGTCCAGTCCTAACTCATCCAAGTAAATCTCTCACCACTCTATTCTACTTCCTTGCTGCCAACCAAATGACAATAACCTGATGGTCACAGCAGCAGTGTGGGTGCACGAGCTGCGGTGTGTACACGTGCTTGACCATGTTAAGATGCTGCCACCTTCTGTTTAGCCCACGAGCTGCTAATGGAACCCATTCCTGCAGCTGCTTGGTGTCCTCCGAGCCCATTGCTCCCAAATTGCAGGTCTGCGATATATAATATGACAAATTAAACACAAAGCCCGCCAAAAAATATTGATAGGTTCAGCTTTTGTACTGCAGCACTTGAAAAGACTATTACTGTTGCCATGCCACTAAAGTGTGCTCAATAGTTTTGACAGTGAATTAGCTAAGCAGCAGTTTTTAACTCAGCATTCCTAGGAGTATGGTGTTTTCACCATCTAAGGATTCAACACTTGGAGGACGACTGGTGTGGGGGCAGGGGTAATTTCCCATTGTTCAGGTAGCTGTGGGCTACTGTAAGGCAATGCTCACAAGCCATGAAACAGCCTGTGTTAGGGCATAGATTTGTATGCAAGGGAAGAGGGCTAGTACCTGCATCTTCTCCATCTGTGGGCCTGTGATGAAAGATTCCTATGTGCTGGACTCCAGTGAGGCCTCTAGCAGCTGGTTGACTAAGGACAGTCACCTCTTGCTTATCAGCAGTGAGTACTTATTCTCTCCAGGATGGAAAGCCCATAGCAATCACTCCCTTCATAGAGGGATTCCTTAGATCTTGAGCTTGCCAGCTGAAATCCCACTTCTAGCTTCTCTGTACAAAGTGAGGTCAGGGCTTCATTTTATCTCAGTTCTGCAGCTCCACAAAATTAGCATTGCCCAGGACCACACTGATAACTAGCACATGGCCACCCCATATATGTATGCACATGGTCTGGGTGCACTAGGTCTCCTCGTATCATTAAAATACCAAGATTATTTAGGGCAGCTGGAAAGCCAGAGTAGAAAATAGTTTCAGAGGCCAAAATGGTCCACTTGAGCATTTTCTGATCAAAATGTTACTGCCTAACAACCTATTCCTTATATACCTATGATTATCCTCATATTTTCCCTAGAGTCAATAAATTCACATACATACACTCAAACATGTTTGTTTCCATAAGAGTCAAAGGAATTCAAGGTATCATGTCATATTATAATATCCAAGAAACTATAGACATGTATAGTATTACCTGCTAATTTGAACCCTGTGGAGCAAACTTAACCTCCAAATTTTTCTTACCAGTACAATTCACAATGTCCTCACTTATTTCACTTGATGCATGTATTATTTTTCTACAAACACTTCTCTACATTTTAGGAGATGCTTATCATCAGTTAGAGACAATCTCACTGATCTTGGACCTTATACATTCCTAAATTAATTAATAATTTGGGAACAAATAATATTCAACATAAGTGAACAAACCAGATGTTTCTATTTTTAGTGGAGAATTCCTGTTTGGGAAAATTGGTGTCTATATCCAGGTATCCCCAGAGAGCCCCTGTGCTCATGGGTGGAGCTTTGGGAGGGTGAATGGATTCTAGGCACTTCTAGCTGACTTGCTGTTAGGACGTGGGGGTCTGGGGAGAAGAAACAGGTTACTGGGGCTATGACCTGGAAAGGTTTATCTCTGCCATCTAATAATTTCTAAAATTTCACTAACAGACTCAGAAAGCAAACCATATAGCCTCTGTGTTCTCAAACAGAATCACACAACCTGAAGTCTGGGTCCCCCTAAGCATCTTGCACTGTATCCAAGTGATGTGGCTGAAAGACAGTAGCAAGACACATTCTTAGATCTGAAGAAAGGAAAGGAAGAGTTTCCGTATACTCCATCCAGAGAAACTAGACGTTTTGAATTAGAGACTGGGCAAAGGAGATTTGATCCAGCTCATTTGTACTGCTAAAGAAAGTGAAATGCAAAGAATGACTTGGCCTTTAGCAAAGGGCTACTTTACTAAAAACTAAGCCTGGGGGGAGTCAGCTGGGTGGGGCTGAGGGAGTGGGGCTGAAGGACACAGGCTGGTGCAGAGGAGGGTCATCCGGTCCCATGCAGAGTCCTGCAAGCCCATGTCAGAGTTCTCCAGAGGTTCCTGCTGCAGGTATCCTGAGCGATACCTGCAGCAGGAGAAGTGAGAAGAAAAGGCACCTGACTTCATGCACTCAAGTCCTACTTTCTCTCCCAGAAACACTTCCGGAATCTTAACCCAGAAGCTCTCCACGTATCTCACCAGGGGGCCACCGAGATTGAGCCAGTGCCTGTAACCATCCCTCTCATCCTCCTTTGGCTTCTCCACAGCCAGAGAGTTCAGCGTTATTTCTGAGTGGGGGGAATTGTGAGTGGCAGCGCCAGAAATACCTAAATCTCTCAAGTGCTGCATTCTGGCCTGGAGCTCACCTATGAGCCCCGCACACCCCCAAGCAGGAAGAGATGGGGCCAGAGGACTCTATTTCAGCCCGGTCCTTCAAACCTCCACAACTTCCAGAAGAAAAAAAAAAACCCAAAACTATAAACATTTCCTTTCTAAAAAGGGTTTTTATTTCTAAATCAGCCTCAGCAGTGTTGTGAATACTCTTCGCAGACCTAAAAGTAGGCTTCCTCTTATCGCGGTCACAGAAAGTGCAGCTGTGGAAGTTTAGACGAGTAGGATCGCGTTAGAGGAATCGCCTAGATGGAGTCGCGATTTTAGCTTTTGTCAGCTCCAGAGGTCCTGCTGATTGTTCGTCCCATGAAGTATTACAAGGGGATCAACTAATTCATGGGAACCAGGATGATCCTCAGCTATTACTGACAGACCTGCTCCCTCCAGAATTGAACTCTCCGGTATCTGCGACAAGCAGCTGGGCAGCCTGAGTCTCGTCCCTTTCTCCCACTCCCAGCGAGCTGCAGGCACCAGACACAGAGGATAAAAGTAGAACGGATGCATCTCTACCCTCAACGGGGATCTATGATCAGCCTGTCCATGAAAAGTGGGGGAAAAGTTAGACTCGTCCTATTTGATGAGGGCTGTCACTGCTGCCCCGCAGTCCCTGCAATGAGTCCTCTTGGATTCTTTTCAGAAGAGAAAAAGGGAGCACTCGGGTCTATTGAGTGGGAGCGTGGCATCTGCCACACACCGAGGGGAGAGGTCGGGGGTCAGTGCTTGATTTTGATAAAGCGTGCCAGATTAATTGTTTTCCGTAATCCTGTTTGTCATGGTAGATATGCAGAGGCGTCTTCGCGGCACAGGCTGACATATGGGCCTGCCTGCTGCTGCCTATTCAGGACCTTGCACAGGCTCTCCGCAGTTGGACGGGTTCCCAGGGCGGGAGGAGTGGCCTCCTGCTCCTATTCAGCCGGCCCCCGCCTCCCCGGGCTTGCTAATCTCCCAGCCGGCCTGGGCTATTGAAAGGGGCCTGAAGAAAGAAAGGGAGAGAAGGGGACTGAGAGGGGCCACGAAGGGGATAAAGGGGGAGGGAGCGGTGCAGACAGCAGAGATAGGAGTGAAAGACACTTCCAGATCGGGGAGGGGGGGGCAGGAAAATATAATTACAAAAAATAGCAGCCGCGTCCTTCAGGCAGAGCACTTCAGGAGGCTGATTATAGCTCCTCTCCAAATCTGAATCTATCACCAAATTATACCCTGCCTCCTTTGTAAAATAAATGTTAATAAGAGGTAATTTGGGCCTGCTGATTGTTAAGCTCAATGGAGATAGAATTTTTTTTTCCTTCCTGTGTGTGTGTGTTTATTGTAATATCTGGAGGGCTTTTTCTTTTTTCTTTTTTCTTCCAACTAGGACTTATAGTCCACCACAAAAGATGGAGCAAACGTTCAGTGGTCTGACACAAGTGCTGGAAAACAAAAGAGCGGCTGAGTTTGAGGATAACCGGTCATGGTATAGACTGGCAATGGGCCCTGTACACCGCTGGAGGCCTCAGTGGGTCCTTGTGTTCCGGGAAGGAGGCCCTAGAATTCTGAAGATGTGGAGCCGGAGGGAAGGAGGGGAAGAGGAGGCTGTAAGTCTGGAGAGAGGAGGGGTCCTTACTCTAAATAGCTTTGCCTTTCTTCAGTTTAAAAGCAAGACTTTTTTTTTTCCATTTACATAATCATTATTTTGAGTTGCTGCCAATTCTTTTGGGGGCTTTTACATTTAAAAGCGCAAAAACTGGAGACAATTCTGTGACAGATCTTTTGAAAATGTTCTTATGATGTGTATTTACGAACGGATCCAGAGATGGAGCAATTAGAAACAATGAATAATAATCTTCTGAGCAGACAAAAGCATGCGCAGATTAAAATACAAATCCTTGATCATAATAGCCCTGAAGCAGCCCTTGCTCTAGCTTCACCTCGACCTCGCACGTCCCAGGGCAGAAGGAGGGGTCTGGCCTGGGCCAGGCATTGTGGCTTTCAAGGTCAGTGCTATCTGACCACAGAAGGTTCCTCTGTCTCCAGCTCTTTTTGTTTCTTATGCAAATGCTTTGGATATTATTTGTTGTGGTAATCATTTAATGAGAGAGAATGCATTTATCTTCAATTTCAAAAGGAATAAAATAGATTTTCAAAATTTAAGACATTGAACACAAACACCATTAAACTACTCCCTTATTCTAGACAATAAAAGGAAAACACTTTTGTTTTCATTTCTCCCAGTAAATAACTCCAATATACTTATTTTTGTGGCTGATAAGAATTTCAACCTTTATTTGTCTTAGTTCCTGCAATGAGGTAGACAGTGGACTGGGCACTGCTGTGTGGGAGCCCCTGTCTTCACAGAGCTGATACCTGTGTGGGGTCAATGTTTTTCTCCTGTGTACAGAACAATGTTGGTCACATCCTACAAACTCGTTAAATATTACTGATTCCAAATATTCAAAAAATATTGAATAAAGAAAAAAAGTTTTGATATTTCTAAGGTAGAAAATTTGCTTCAATTTGTTTAGTGCATTCTACAAAGGAGAAGAGAAATGAGAAGAGGAAGAGAAAAAGTTGAAGTAACATTTTGAGCACAGAACTAGGCTGCCAATGTGCTGACTGCTTTATAAACAGAATCCCTTACAGTCCTTAAAAGAACCGGTGGGAGCAACCTGCTGGTGTCCAGCTAGTGAACACTGGTGAGTTGACACCAGTTAAAGGATTAGACTCATCTGATAATATATGACTCGAAGGTGAGTGGTGGGTGCTGCCCAGGCACCTGCATTTTTACTCCTTCACAGGTGATTTGAATGACTATCCACAGTTAAAAATGACTGGCAGCAAGTCCTGCATGTTCAGTGTTAACACCCGCCTCACTCACCCGTGGACATGGTCAGCATGGTACTAAGAGGCTGGGTGGGAGGCTAGGACTCTACCTTTCTAACACGCACCCACACAATGCTATTGCTGCTACTCCAGGTCTCTGGACCTTCTTCTACGTTTTTGGTTTTACAGTATTTGGGATCAAAGCCTGCGCTTCACAAATGCTAGACAAGTGCTCTACCACTGAGCTACAACCCACCTTTCCCCAGCCATTTTCAGATTGCGTTTTGAGACATTTTCTTCAAATTGACCAGGCCAGCCTTGAGCTTGTGATCCTCTTGCATCGAGCTCCTGAGTAGTTAAGGATTATAGATGTGCAATACCATGCCCAGATGTCCAAATCTTCTCCTCCTTCTCTTTCTCCTTCTTCTTTTGAATAGTGCTGCTTTTAAGAGGTTAAACAATTGGGTCAGATTTCAAACCCTGGATTTCCCAACTAAATAGCCAGAGTTCTTGATTCCCCTGGTATTACCCTAACTTCGGTGCCATTAAACCTGCACATATGAAGCTTGGTACCATAGGAAAACCTTTTATGTGCAAGTCAGATACTCCAAGGCCCAGTTAAAGTCCTCTACTGCTCTTAGGGTTGGCTCTTGCTTCTGTGGGTCTTTGCTTGCTTTTGTGTAACTAAAAGGGTTTAGAATGGCTGGCCTTGGATACTTGACATGTCAACTACTAAATGCCACTCTAAGATCAGGGTTTATGGAAAAATGTCACTTTAGGCAGAAATGAGGGCCTTGTGTTTGCTTGCTTTTCTTTCTTTCTTTCTACATTTGTTTGTTCGTTTCTTTTCTTCTCTCTCTCTCTTTTTTTCTCTCTCTCTCAGGTATGTGTTTCATTATCTGCCAACAAATATGTGAAGAGATCAAAGGGGATGAATAGAAGGACTAAATAGTGTTGCTAAGAAGGGTCTTTGGTTTAACAGTATCCCCAGAAAAGCCTATATGTTATCCCTTACTTCATTTTCTCTTGTGCTTCATAAAATCATGTCTTGGGCATTTATTCATTAAAGGAAGTAAATTAAAATGGGAACCCATGAAAAGATATTAATTATGTGTATTTTACTATGATATGATGGTTTCTAGCACCTTCAGGCAATTTGGACAGGGTTGGAGAAGGACAGATGTAAGTTCTTTTTCACATCAGGGCACCATGACGCAAGAGGCACCATATCTGGGCCTAGATAGCTGAAACGGAAATTCAGAAAGGGATACCTCGTTTCCTCTGTAGGCTGGGTTTCTGGGGAGATCTATTTCAGGGTCTCCCGGTCCTTTCAGAGACTGGCACTGGGAGGCTCCCCAAGAAGAGAACATAAAAGAGTCAGCTTGTAATGAACACCTCCCTCTGGCACTTAGGCTAACCTAAGCCAAACCCCTCTCAAGCTGTGTGATGGGCTCCAGGCGTCCTTTGCTCCTGAGGAGGACAGAGGGAGATCTTCCCAGTTTCCTCTCATGCCCTGTGCAATTACAACACGGAAATATGCCTTTGAATTCTGAAACAAGTTTGCATATGATCTAGGTCTCCTATACCCGAGCTGTAGAGATGAGGTAGACACTAGGCTTCATGTCTTTTAAGGGAGCCATAGACACAAATCCCTAACCAATCTTGGCTTCATTTCATTTCTTCTCATTACTTTGATTTGACTTAGCTACATTTTAATTTCTTTTCCCATCCTCACCAAAAGGCTTCTCTGTGGACTCTTCCATTCACTGAAGTTGGCCTCAGAGAATGCCTTGAGCACAAGTTGTGGGCAGGGCTGCCTGCTTTAAACACACCCCCTCGAAGGACCAGGATTTAGAACCACTTTTCCCATATTGCTTTATTTCTGTTCCAGAACATTATAGCTTTGCTCATAATGCTCTGACAAATTTTACAAGGTCAAAAATTGTGTAATGGGGAGAAAATAGTCCCCAGGAATGGGAAGGGTTAGTCATATTTTATGCAGAGTATGGCTTTCTCCCTGATTCCTTTCAAGGCTGTGTCTAGTGCTGAAGTTGAAGGAGCCTTAAAACTTAGAGGGAGAGTTTTGTTTCTCTTTTTAGCCCTCCCCAGTGGGCTAAGGACTCTTGTGCTGGTCTTAATGCTTTCTGCCTATTCAGTAACACTCAGGTTCCTAATGGCCACTCATGCTTGAGATTGTCCGGGAACCAGGTCAGGTTGACAGAGAAGTATGTATGCCACCTGGTTACTTACTTAAGATCCATTTCAATGATGATCCTGATGTAATGCTTATAAATACTCATTGCTTCTGCCGAACAGTAGCACAAATAGAGATACTACCTGTTTGATACTCGCCCTCCCAACAGATTAAGTGATTTTTCAATCCGTGCTCCATTTTCTTCTCTAAAGAAAAGATTATGAAACTCTTTTTTTTAAATTTTTTTTTTATGAATCCCTTTTAACTCTTCAAACCTTCTGCTTGTTGTCCTGCTTGCTACTAGTTTGTCCATGTGCCTCAACAGTGAGCTAACATCTTAGAAATGAAAGCACTGAGGAAAGTAAAGTGGTTTGCCCTTCTCTGGTGCTCAACTTGATTTCTTTTTTTTTTTTTTTATCATATCTGGAGACGCAGGCATTGCTGAGTTATTGTATCCCCCTAATGACTCTATTACTCTTGTACATTTTCATTTACCATCCTACCTATTCCCACACCATCAGCCATTGCCATTAACAGTGACATAGGTAATATTGTGAGCTGTTACTACCTGCTCAGTTGATTATCTCACTTTATACCAACCCTGAACTTCAAAGGTAAGTGCTGTGCTTTCCTCCCTTAATAGAAGAAGACATTGAGGTCTATAAAGAGCAGGTACCATTCCAAGGTGCCATGTGCTATGCCATATGATGGTTCCTCTGTCGGTCTGTTCTTTCCACAGCAGAGATAAAGAATCAAATAAGCAAGCACTTATAGACACTTGTAACATATTTTGCAATGCATTAAGCATTTGTACATGTAAAAAATAATTAGAGTCCCTCTTCTCAAAATGCTAGACTCAAGATGGAAAGATAAGACAGAAAATAAAAACTCAAATAATACAAGCATTAATAAAAAAAACTGGAGGGGAAACTATCCCCTATATCACAATGCTGGTCTGATGAAATGTCAATGAATATCTAATTGAAGGGGTATCAATTAAGAAAAATAATTTAGGATCTAAAAGCAGATAGCAAGAACAAGGGGGCTCCATTTTGTTGGGTTGAAGACTGTGCTTTACTCTGGATACTTTTTCATAGGAATATTTATACACATTGTGTCTTCTTTGACTTGATGTGGTGGAGAGGTCTCCCTGAAATGTGGAGAGCTCAGCCTCTGAGTGAATTGCTGCCTAACTGAATTTACAGTGCCACTGAAGAAAACTTGGTCTTCTGAGTAGTGAGTGAAGAGCGAAACTGGCCTGCCAGCTTGTTTGTACAAGACTAAGGTTTTATGATTGATTAAGAAAAGGCAGCTGGGACTTACGATTATGAAAAAGTAAAATAAACAATGTGAGTAACGGTTCTATCTATTGTGATAGAAGGCAGAATTCTAAGAGTTCTACATGTTTCAATTCATTAAATTCCCAAAATAACTCTTGAGATTTATAATTTGGACAGAGCTGCAGAGGTATTCACAAAACCTGGTTCCTTTTTACCTGACTACATGTCACACCTATCTATGAGCCACTTGTGGCTTTGTGACTAAATTTAGACTGAAGTGACATACAGTTATCGTATTTTCTATTTTTAGTCCAGGCCCGCGTGCAGCTTCCATGCCCAGTGCATACACCTTCTCGTCCTGTTTATTTCTATTTCGCCTCCTGGCTGGAATCCCGAAGCCTTCCTTCACCACTACACACACGCACACACGCACACACGCACACCCGCACACCCGCACATGCACACACATATTCAGTGGTGTCTTATAAAGGAGACAGAGCCACAAGGTATAAGGAGAGCAGCTGGAGGACAACCATCCAACCTGAAACACACACAGGGTTGCAGAAGTACTGTGAAATGTTATATTTGGATAAACCACTGATGTTTTGAGATTAACCAGTCACAACACCAAGCTTACTATATGAAGATAAGTGTTATTATTATTATCGTTAATATTTCTTACATGTTTCAGATGAGAGACTGTGTCCCAGAGAGGTACTTCTTATCTCTTGAGCACCCAAAGTGGCAATCCTACAATCCGACTCCACAGCCCAACTATGTACTTGTTCACTATGCCAAACTGTAACTTGACTCATTCTAGTATCTTCTTTGTTATATTTGATGTTAGTTACCTTCTGACTAAAACAAAGTTAAGAATGATACTGTGCAAGACATTCATTACTGTATATTTTTTAGATTAAACATACTAAGTGAAAAATATAAGCAGTATATAGGAGTTACTCAAAGGATGTGAATTTCCATTGGGTTCTTTTTGTTTCTGTTGAGCATTGTGCTTATTGTTTTGTGTTAGTTTTAGGCTTGGGAGCATGTCCTAATATCCAGTCTTACCAACTAAAACCTTCATCTTGGGGTAAAAAAGAGATACATACAAAGTTAGCATTCCCCAGGACGAATCCCTCTGCTGTGGATTTGTTGTATAGATTTTGAAAATAAGCACAGAAAGAACAAATGAACCAATATCAAATATTAAAAGAAGAAAACAAAAATTCTTCAAGGTGCCACTTTAGGCTTATTCTGATATCATTCTTGAAGAGGATGCTAAACTATGAAAATATACATCTTAGACCAGGTTTCTAAATTGCTGCAATAAAATTAACATAGATGGGGTTGCAACTCAAGGTGGAAGGCCAGAAAATTCTGAGGGGGCGGTGTTAAACTGGATGTAAAACTTCCAAAGTCCTGGTCTGGTTTAGGGAAGCTTATTAGATGCCAGACTACGTCATAACCTTACTCCCTTATTCCTCTTCCTGATCAAGCCTACTTCTCAGCCTCTGCACTTTGTTTATTTTTCCACTGTAGTATTTCCGTATCTACATTACAGAAGTCCCTTGGTGACGTGAGAACTGCTTTTCTGCATATTTTTATCCCTTATACTGTCTAGTATGGTATTTGCTCGAAATAAGCTGTTCAATAAATATCTCCTAAATCAATGAATATTTTAATAGTCTCTAATGTGAAATGGGATTTACTTCACCACTTGAGTCCTTCACCATATATACAGCACAGATAGTTATAATATTTTAGGAATCCACTTTGTTAAGCTAAATATTAGTCATTGCTTCCCAAATAGCTGACTCTAAACCTGGAGGCTCAATTTAAGTCTTTAGAGCATACTGTTTATTCATGGTATAAAAAAATTAATTTTTAGCCATTGCATTTCCAAATTAGTAAAGGGGGTACTAATCTCTGAAAGTAAAAATTAATGTACAAAGATGAACTAAAAATAGTTTGAAATGATGGCATGCAGAAACAAGTGAAATCCGAGCCACAGTTGAAGATTCGTTAATTGCTCTGTGCTGATCAGTTTCCTGGTCTGATAATGCACATTATTTATGCATGTCACCATTGGGGGACCATGGTTGACTGACACAAGGACTTCTAGGAAAAAATATTTGTAGTTTCTTGTGAGTTTATAATTAATTCAATAAAAAAAATTATCTAAAGGTAGTGCAAGACTATTCTAGTGGAAGGAGACACCAACAGATACGTGTACCTTTTTAATTCTTAATACTAATTGGTGGTTATAAAAAGGACATCTGGGAAGTTTTTTATTGAGGATCAATATCAAAATCACCAGTAATGCAAAGTGGCAGAAATTATAAGAAAATATATTTTGGTCTAAGTACTTTTTGTTTCACTACTGCTATATTGTCTGTGTGAGAATAATTCTCATATTTAGATTTTATGCAAGCTATGTTAATTGGATAGCCTTCAAACTCACTTGATATTGCTTTTACTCTACTGATGGCAGAGTTTACTGCTTTATGTTTTAAATATGCCCTTGCTGATTAAGGCACTGGAGATTTCTGCCCTTTCAATGCTAATGATATAATTCTATGTTCTGTAATACAATTAACTGAAATGATATTATACAAAGAGTTTAAATTAATCAAGTAAAATCCATCTCACGCACACATGAGCATTCACAGACATATGCATAGCCACTGACATGCACACAAATGCAAATACCTCATGAACTTGGATGCTTCCAATTCATGGAACTAAATAAAAGGAGTTCCAGAGTTCTCAACTAAGCTAATTCTTCTTATTGCTCGCAATTTCACATCTTCAGACTTTTGCAGGCCATATTCTCTTACAAACCTTAGTGTCATTGTGAGTACTACAATGAAGAGAATGTTCTTCCATAACTAGGACTTAAAGGTAAAAGACACTTGAGAAATAACAAAATCTACCTGGCTGTCCTTATAGAATAATTAATGAAGGTAAGCTATGTTATGTGGTTTAGTTGTACAGTCTAGACTGAAAAATAGTCTTCTGATTTTCAGAATAGAGTAAATTTCATGGTCTGGTGTTAGCTCACAAAAGAGATTGTAGGGGTTGGGGATTTAGCTCAAGTGGTAGAATGCATGCTTAGCAAGTACAAGGCCCTGAGTTCGATTCTTAGCACCAAAAAAAAAAAGAGAGAGAGAGAGAGACATTGTGGAAAATTCCACATTATGAACATGAAAAATTCCATTCAGGTGATTTCTTCACCTGGATTCCATATAAAAGGGTGGTCTTGAACCAACCCCTAAGACATATATTAACATTCCTTCAGATGATGCCCGTTTTTTCCTTTACTATGATAAATCAGAATTCGGGAAAATAAAATAATACCTAGGCATTACTTTGTCTAGGAATGTAGTAAGAGGAAGAAATGGACTTGAGAATTATGTCAAAACATTCCTTTCTGTGGGGTCACTGTTCTGTCTTGAAGTGAAGAATTACACTGTAGAAAGAATCTCTGTTGAAATGTTACACTAGAAAACTGTAACACACACATGATGGCAGTTTGCAATTGGTGAGATACCCTGGTGTTTTCATGCTTCAAAATTACTTGCCACATTATTGATTTATCTGAATGAATCTTTTTTCTTAAAATTTGGCTCACTCTAGATGCCATGTTATAAACTGCAGTTAGTCTACAAGAATCTTCTCTTGGTGTGTGACAAGCTTTTTGTTCTATTCTTGTCAATATCATTATCTTCTATCATAAATATTTGCTGTTAATAATTTCATTTTTATTCTATGACGCAAACTTGCCCCTTCCTAAAATATTTTTAAAACTCGAGATGTACCTACAACATAGTTTAAATCATCTCTTATTTTGTTTTTATAATATTTAAATACATTTTTAATTTTGTCTTAGGACAGGCTATCTTCTTTCCCTTATGTAGAAGAACAATATTTGACTTGAGTGCTTTGATCTTGCTAGATTTATTCAGAAAGATTTTTTTAATGGGTGAAAGGAAGGAAAAAGCTTCAGTGACTAATTTCCCTTTTAGACATAAAATCTCAGACCCAGATTTTACAGAGATGATTTCTAAGAAAAATTTAAAGAACATAACTAAAATGTGACATGTGGCCCTTTTGTAGTTTTGGTACTAGACATGGATCCCAGGTCTTTGTGCATGGTAGGCAAGCGCTCGATTACTGAGCTAACCCACCAAAGTTTCCACTTGAAGATTTTAAATTAATCAACTTCAGATTCTTTCAAGTAATACATACAGTCACTGGGTGAGTTTTCATTCATCCCTGGATCTATGAAACTTCCAAAATATGTTAGATACTTAAAGCAGGGATAAAAAACTTAAAACAGCCTAAAATAAAGAAATATAATGTCCATTAATGTTGGGGGACAACTAATACAACAAGAATGTTTTAAGGATTTTTCTGATGGAGGAACAAACATTTTATTGAAGAATATTGGTATAGGGGAAAATGTGTGAAATGCTGATGAATTCGTTTTTTTCTTTTTCTTTTCTTCTTTAATTTATTTATTTATTTATTTATTTATTTATTTATTTATGCATGCCAGGGATTGAACTCAGGATCTTGTGTATGCTAGGCAGGCACTCTTCCATTGAGCTATACATGCAGGGGTTGATGAATTAATATTTCCAGTATTGCACACTGTTTATTACACAGCTGAAAGGACCATATAAAATGTGTTTAATGAACGCGAAAATTCGCTGGATGATTGTATGCCTAGCGTTCTTAAATCATTAAGAAACTTCATAAACATGTGAGGCATATGTGCATGTGCTATAAACCACAATAACACATTATGATGATTTTTCCCTTAAATAGCAAGTAGTGTTTTTTTAATGAAGCCACTTCTACTCTAATAATGAGTAGGTTTTAAAATATTGAGTGAAAATGGATCTATTGTATTTTATTAAATATTTATCCTTTGTGATCCTCTTCATCTATTTCTGAAAACTCAGGGTCCCATCAGCATTTATTTACCTTCAGCCCCAAAGAACATACTTTGTCATCAAATGGTGGGAAGGTCCCTCAAACCATTTTGAAATAACTTATTTCAAAAATTTTATTTCCAATTAATTGGAGAATTTAGAACTGCATAAATTCCCAGACACATATAATGTACCAAAATCAAAATGAGAAGATATCTAAAACCCAAGGAGACCAACAACAGGCAATGAAACAAATTGTAATTAAAAAAAAAAATTCCAACTAAGAAAAGCACAGGACCAGATGAATTTACCACTGAATTTTACCAGAGCTTCAGAGAAGAACCAATGTCAATACTCCTCAAACTGTTCCATGAAATTGAAAGGGAAAGAAAATTGCCAAACTCATTTTATAAAGCCATTATAATCTTAATACCAAAATTGCACAACGACTCAACCAAAAAACCGACATAGATGCAAATTTCCTCAATAAGATTGCTGCAAACACAAAACAACAAGTCACTAAAAACATAATACATCATGTACAAGTTGCCTTCATTCCGGGAATACAAGGATGGTACAACATATGTAAATTTATGAATACACTACATAAATAGAAATTAGGATAAAAACCATGTGGTCATCTCAATGTAGAGAAAGCCCTTGACAAAATCCAATATCTTTTCATAATTAAAAACCCTGATGGAAATAGGTTTAGAAAGATACACTCTCAGAGTGCTAAAGGCTTTGTAACAAACCCAGAGCCAATATTACACTCAATTGGGAAAAGCAGAAAGCACTCCCCAAAATCAGGACTGTGCAAAGGGTCTCCACTCTCTTTAGTCTTCTTCAATATAGCACTCAAAAATTACCTAAGGAGTATTTCTCTTTCGAATGCTCCCTACTCATCGAGTAGCTATCCATAATCTCCTTTTCCCCCTTTTTCACCACTTTTAAATAAATTGCCCTCTAAATAAATTGTCTTCTCTTAATTTAAACTCGGTTTCTTTAAAAAAAAAATTACCCAAAGGCAAAGGGTTAGATACAAGCTAATAAGCAAAGGGTCCAAAGGAACAAGAAGAGGGCAAAGGGGGAGGGGAATGAGAATCCGGAGGAACAATGATATCTTAAAAATAAGAACCTAATAATCCAAATTTAAATCAGTGACACATACACTGGGTACTATCGTAACTTGATGTAGTTGTGACTTACTGCTTCATTTATGTGGTTTTTACACTGCTTGTTGTCATAAACAAAAGGCACAATGTATTGTGGTCTTTAAGCTTGTGTAATGGCCTGTAAGTTTATGTAATTTTGGATAAATTTTGATAAAAATCTATAAAAAATTAACTACAACAATCAGGCAAGAGTAAGAAGTAAAAGAGATACAAATAGGAAAGGAAGAAGTCAAATCATCTCTACATATAGAGATTATATTATTTTCTAAATATAAAACCAAAACAATCCACCAAAAGACTTACAGTTAGTGGAAAAATGCAACAAAGTGGCGGGATACAAAATCGGTGTACAAAAATCCATAATGTTCCCATGCACTCATACTTAATTCAGCAAGAAAGAAACCAGGGAAATCACCCCATTCACAATAATTGAAAAGTGTTAAACACCTAAGAATCAGCCTAACCAAGGAGATGTAAAATATCTGTAATGCCATTTGACCCGGCTATTCCTCTGCTTGGTATCTTCCCAGAAGATTTAAAATCATCATATCACAGTGATATATGCACAACCATGTTCATAGCAGCACAATTTGTAATAGCTAAGTCTTGGAAACAACCTAAATGTCCAACAACTGATGAATGGCTAAAGAAGATGTGGTTTTACTACACAATGGAGTACTACACCACCATAAAAAAGGATAAACTAGAGTCATTTGTATGTAAATGGATGTTCCTTGAGAATATACTATTAAGTGAAATAAATC
>PVJO010026498.1:0-21027 GCA_004026905.1 Hystrix cristata
AAGATGCATGGCTTTCACAGTTGTTTCAAAGCAGTGGAAGCCTGAGACCAACAGTAACAGTATCAAAAACAGAGATCCTAATGCTCAACCTTCAGGGTGAGCCCAGTGGCGCAGCATCCTGAGGGCACTTCCAGCCTCCCCTTATCTCGGTGAATTGTTTGGGGTGGACAGAAAGCAAGAGCTACCAGACACCAGTGGACAGGAGGGGCAAACCCAGCACACAGCTCAGGGGCACCACTGCTTCTTAGGTATTTCACTAATATGACATATTCCTCCCTCCCTGCCTGTTGTGTCCTGCCTCTCTCCAAAAGACTCTAGGTCTCTTTCTCTTCTTCTCCTTCTTCTCTTTCTCTCCTCTCGTCTCCCGTCTTCTCTTGTTCTCTCCTCACCCCTCTGTCATTCGGTCTCCCTACTGTTCGGTCTCAGCATCTCCGCCTCTTTATTTCTCACCTGGTGTCAAGGTGCCTCGCTCCCACTCTGTGTCTCTTAGCGCCTATCAAGTCCAGCTCTTCCTGTGGCTTTCTGTCTTCCCCGCTACGGTATCCCTGCCTCTCTCTTTCCCTCCCTCCGTCTCCATCCCTGTCTCTACCCCTCCTAGTCCGGCTTTGTTACCCAAATCACACCAAGGAAACAGAGCAGTGACCCTGAATCCCGGCTCCAGCGGGGAGCCAGCTCCAGCCCGCGAGGGTGCCGCGGACCCCGCCGGGGCGGCTTGCGGGCTGCGCGGCGGCTCCTGCCGGGCGAGCGCCCTCCCGGCCCGGCCCAACCCCCGACCGCCCCTCCTCCCCGCTGGGACGGGACCCTCGCCGCCAGCGCAAAAGGGCGTCCGCCTAAGCCGGAGTCCCAGAGCGGGCGGAAAGTTCTCACCGATGGTGAAGCTGTAGCCATCGATGCTGAAAGTGGCGCTCCGGCATTTTTTGAAGCCCTCCTTCCTGCTGCCGGCGTCCGTCATGGCTCAGCCGGCCGGCCGGGCAGGGCCGCGCAGCCGGGCGAGCGGCGTCCGGGGTCCCCGGCGGAGCGCGCGCCCCGCGCTGGGCGCTGTCGCCGCGGACCCGCGCTCGGAGCGAGCGGAGCGCGCCGGCCGCGGGCGCCGGGACCCAGCGCCGACGAACGCACCGGGCCGGGGGTCAGCGGGCCGTCGCCGGCCGCCCCATCTGCAGCGCGCGGTGCGGACGCGGCGGGAGCGCAGCTGCCGGCGGAGGCGCCGCGCCCGTGCGTGCTGCGCCCGGGGGGCGAGGCCGCAGCTCCCACGCCGAGCCCCGAGCGCCCGCGCCCGCGCCGCACGCCTCGGTCCCTCAGCGGCGCCTGCCCGCCCCGGGGTGGGCGAGGGTGGGGGCCGAGGAAAGGCTGGGACTTGGCGTCCCGCTCTTTCTACGTCTGCTTTTTCTGGCCGGCGGGAGAGCGCCCCAAGAGCGCATCTACAGATGGGAAAACAAACAGCCGTCAGATGCCGCCAAAGTTTACTCCAAACAAGGAAGTCAGGAGAATCGCCACGCCCACTTCCTCCCACAGCTGTCCCCAGACCCAGCCCGGAGCCCTCTTAATAGTACCTGTCAACAGCCCTGGACCGAAGGTGGCTACCCAAGTAACGTATTTGTGGACGAGCGTTTTGCGTACACAAGCGCTCAAATGAGCCATTTACAACCGAGTTAGGACAATCCATTTTCAGTAGCTCCCCCCACCCCACGACTCCCGGAATTTGAGAACTTGAAAGAGATCTTACCAGACTTGGGGATAACATTTTGTGGACAGAAAAGAAAGCTGAGGCTGAGAGGGGCGTAAGGAACGTGCCACAGCTAGGCAATGCAGAACCTGAAGGCACAACTTTGCCTTTAGGATGCCAAATGTGTCTTTGGTCTTTCCGGTGCCTGAGGTTATTGAATTAGGTAAAATTTATGCGGGGAAAATCATTTCCTCAGACCAGCAAGCAGTTATGAGAATCTACTGTCTCAGAGGTAAAAGGAGACCAGAGCTGAATCTCACCAAGGGATCCGTGTAACAAGAGCAATGACGGTGCTATGCCCAGGCTACCATGGGCTGGACTACAATTGATGTAACCTCTTCTGTTGTCTTAGAATTTAAACACAATACACACCTGCCAGTGAGTCAAGCAGGTATATTCCTAGTTAGTTCCAATTGAGTTTTCAGGAAAGTGGATCCACGACTTCAGAATCTAATAAAAATTAGAAACCCTCTCCGGAAAAGGAGATAGATGCACACATGCAGTGTTCTATGTACAATTTCAAAGGGCCCATAAAGCCCTCGAGTCCATTGAAACCCAGGTTAATGGCATGTCTCGGGAATTTAATCTTAAATTCTATGCGTAATTTAAATAAATGAACTTTTTGAGACAGGGTCTCACTAAATCATTAAGTTGCCCACACCAAGTTTGAACTTGCAATCCTCCTGCCTCAGCCTCCCAGAGTGGTAGGATTACAGACAGGCACCTAAAAGAAATGAATTTTTGTTATGTCAGAGTATAGTTGGAATTTCAGCTTCAAATCTTCTGGAGGAAGATTTGAAGTCACAAATTGATAGTTCGGTTAGGTTGGCGGTAAGATTAATTAATTATAAAGGCAATGGGTGACACAAACCTCATGTCACACAGAATGGCCCATCTCAGCTCGGGAACCGGGGTTGTTCCAAAGCATGATGTAATCTTTACTGTAATACTCATGTCTGAGACTGGATACAGTGTGAAGGTATGAGAGGGTTTCACATCCACACAGACTTGACTCTGAACTCTGGGTGCCACCACTCACCACCTACATGTCCTTAAGCATCAGCCTCCTTAGTCTCACTGTCCTCAGTTTACAAGGAGGATGAGATGAGAGGTAAACCGGGGCACATCGTAGGCATCCACTCAGTGCACTCCCCAACTGATTTCTAGTTTTCATACCAACACCATGGGAAAATATTCTTTGCGACAAAAAATATATTTTACTTATTGTTACTACCATTAATTTTAGAAGAATTTACACACAACATTTTATGTATGTTATATGTAATAATACGTATTTTAATACAATAACTGCCAGATGTTTCTAGTAGGTCCCATTTCCCTGTGTTTTTCCCATATTTTCAGCCTTTTAACTGAACTACATGCCTTATTATGCCAACAAAAGTCCTGGAAGGAGGAGCCTGAAAGCCCCGAGTTAGTCTCTTGTAAATTATCAAGAACAAAAGCCTAATGTGATGGAAATTTTTCCTTGAGTGAGTGAAATGAAAACTGGTATTTAATCACTCTTCACAGAAAAACTTCTTGAAATATAACCTATAAAAATAATAACAATGTGATCATTTATCTGGCCCCTAAATCTGGTAAAAATAACTTGCCTGAACAATTAGAACTGTTTTTAAACTGCTTCTCCCCAGAATCATTATCTCTCTGCCTGGTTTTAGAGATTACACACCTACAGAGCCACTAAATGCATTACTTTAAGTCTTAAAACAGTCTTCTCCGTGCAGGGCTCTTCCTCCAAACCAGCTGAGGTTCACTCCTAACATTATATAAGCCAAGGACTGAGTTCAGGACTGAGATCAAAAGAAGCATGGTTTCCACTTGCTATTTCAGGACCACTCCCTCAAGAAATCCCGTGACGTAAGAAAACTGAACCAAGACACCGGATGGTTGTGCCAATCCTCTGGCCTCCTACAAGCCAGATCCAGCTTGTCACTTGTTTTTAGAGTCTTCAGGCTAAGAATACCTGTTACATTTTTAAATGATTGAAAAAAGAATAATACAGTATGACGCATTAAAACTCTATGGAATTCAAATTTTGCTATTCAAAACTCACTTTATTGGAACATAGCTAGACTCATTTATTTACAAATTATCCCCAGGTGCTTTCACGCTAAGAAAGCAGAGTTCAGAAGCTCATGCCTGAAACCAGGTGGACTACAAGCCAAAAATACATACTATTTGGCCCTTACATAAAATGATGGCTGACTCTAGGATTTTAAGTATGTCTTACACCTGCCAGGAACCTAGATAAATTTTAGTTTTATTATACTTACTTTAAAATTTAAATTTGGAAAGGAATAGGTCTTTTTTTAACTACTGAATTAGATTCTAAAAAGGAAGACAAAGCAACAAATGTTTGTTGAATGAATGAAGAGAAAAAGTAGCCAGATGTGGTGGTGCATGCCTGTAATCCCAGCACGCTGGGAGGGTGAGGCAGGAGGATTACAAATTCAAACCCAGCAAGGGCAATTCAGCAATGTAGCAAGACCCTGTCTCAGAAAATAAAAATTGAACTGGGGATGTAGCTCAGCGCAAAGACCCTTCACTCAATCCTTTTTCACACCAGAAGGAAGGGAAGGTGGGAAGGAGGGAGCCAAGAAAGGAAGGAAGATATGTATTAATTGTTTCATCCAATGATTAGCTGAGATTGATTAAGTTAAGATTAATTTCTTCCAAGAAACAATATGACCTGACTTCATCTCAAGAGGGGAGAGTAGAAACTGAACTCATACCTGCAGCAGTCCACAGGTCAAATGATGTCCTTTAAAATGTGACAACTACATATGACAAAATAAAAAGACAAGAATCTGGGCCAGACATGGTGGCACACACCTATAATCCTGGCACTCTGGGAGCCTGAGGCTGGAGGACCATGAGTCCAAGTCCAGCCTGGCAATTAGTCGTGTGGTGTGTCCTTGTCTCAAAATAAAAAAGAAAAAAAATTAAAAAGAATTAGATGTAGCTTACTCACTGCAGAGACCCTGGGTTCAATCCCAGTACTGGGGGGAAAGAATCTGGAAGGATATTAAAAAAAAAATACAAGTCTTAGGACTCTAACCCAGATTCTAATATCACGCCTTTTGATTCCCTGTATGGACCTGATGCTGGGTGCCCCTGCTTATCTAGATAAGAAAAAGGGTGTTAATGGCAAGTGCTTGTTGCTTGTTGCAAATTTTTTGTCTTGGTGTTTGTTTGTTTGTTTTTGCTACTGGAGATTGAATGTAGGGCCCATGCATGCTAGGCTAGCACTCTACCAATCCTTTTTCATTTTCTGAGACAGAGGCTAAGTTGCCCAGGATGGGTTTATACTTGTAATCCTCCTCCTTGGCCTCCTGAGTAGTTGAGATTATAGGTGTGCACACAGTGCCCAGATGTTCATGGTTTGTAATTTTTATAACTCCAGACAAATATGAGCAACTCTGCAGTATTTAGAATATGTTACCAAAAAGTAAGAAAACAACTTTTTTTTTTCATCTGAGAGCAAACAGTGCCTCAGTATTTCATTAATACACTTCTACCATTCTCAGGTCAGGCGGAAGCCACCTACAGTCTGGAATTCTCCCAGTAGCCTGTAGTCCAAGGATCGTAAATCTGAGCTGTACTAGCTCAGATATCTGATGAACTAAACAGTGAACAGAGATATAGGAGGCCATGTTTCACAGCCAGGAGGTGATGAGACAGGGCCTGAGAGGGTGCCCTGACGGTCAGCCTTTCTTTCTGATCTCCGCCTTCCTTCATGATGGGCTTCAAGACACTTGAACACAGCTCCTAATAAAAGGTTAATAAAACTTAAAATTAATAAAATAGAAAACACTGAATGGACAGATTCGTAGAAATGCATGCATTACCAAAACTGAATCAAGAAGAAATAAAAATACTAAAAAACCTAATATCAGCCATTCAAATTGAAGAGGTAATTAAAAACCTACCAACAAAAATAAAGCCCAGGTCCTGACGGTTTCACAGCTGAATTCTATAAGAAATTCAGAGATGATCTAATACCATTATTCATCAAACTCTTTAATAAAATTGAAAAGGAAGCAGTACTTCCAAAATCATTGCTGGAAGCAAGCATTACCCTGTTACTAAAACCAGCAAAGGATTCAACCAAAAAAGAAAACTACAGGCCAATTTCCCTAATGAACACAGATGCAAAAATTCTCAACAAGATACTGGCAAACAGAATGCAATGAATTATCAAGAAGATTATACACTACAACCAAGTAGGAGTCATCCCAGGGATACAGGGATGGTTCAACATATGAAAATCATATATGTAATACACCATATCAACAGAGTCAAAGACAAAAATCACATGATCATCTCAATAGATGCAGAAAAAGGTTTGTCAAAATCCAACACCCATTCATGATAAAAACCCTACAGAAATTAGGAATAGACAGTCTATATCTAAATCTGATAAAAGCCATCTATGACAAACCAACAGTCAACATTACACTAAACAGTCAGAAACTGAAAGCTCTCACACTAAAATCTGGAACAAGACAAGGATGTCCACTATCACCTCTCTTATTCAATGTAGTTCTAGAAATATTAGCCAGACCAATCAGGCAAGAGAAAGAAATAAAAGGAATAAAGATGGGAAAGGAAGAAGTTAAACTATTATTATTTGCAGATGACATGATACTCTTCATAGAAGACCCAAAAAATTCTACCAAAAAACTTCTAGATGTAATAACTAAATTCAGTTGCATAGCTGGATACAAAGTCAACACCCAAAAGTCAATAGCATTCCTATATACCAATAACAAGGTCACTGAGAAAGACATAAGAGAAGATATACCTTTCGTAATCTCACCAAATAAAATGAAATACTTAGAAATTTACCTAACAAAGCAAATAAAAGAACTTTTAATTGAAAACTACAGGACTCTAAAAAAGGAAATTGAAAGGACTATCAGACAGTGGAGAAATATCCCGTGTTCCTGGATAGGAAGAACCAACATAGTGAAAATTGCCATATTTCTTAAATTACTATACAGATTTAATACAACTCCAATCAAAATACCAATAACATACGTCACAGAATTATAGAAAACAATCAAAAAATTTGTCTGGAACCAGAAGAAGACCAAGAACAGCAAAAACAATCCTGGGTAACAGGGACAAGGCAGGGGGCATCACAATCCCCAACCTGAAATTATACTATAAAGCTTCTGTGATAAAAAACAGCATGGTACTGGCATAAAGACAGACCTGATGACCAATGGAACAGGCTGGAAAATGCAAAAACAACTCCAAACACACTTAAATGCTTCATCTTCAACAAAGGAGCCAAACGCCCTCGCTGGAAGAAAGATAGCCTCTTTAATGAACGGTGCTGGAAAATTGGCTTGCCACATGCGAAAAACTAAAACTAGATTCATGTCTCTCACCATGTACTAAGCTAAGATGAAAGTGGGTCAAAGATCTAAATATTAAAATAGAAACACTAAATCTACTGGAGAATAGAATAGGAAGAACTCTTGACGACATAGGGGTAGGAAAAAAATTTATGAACAGAACCCAGACTGCACGGGATTCAATACAAAGAATCAGTGCTTGGGACCACATCCTATTAAAAGCCTTTTGCACAGCAAAAGAAATCACCAATACAGCCAGGTGAAAACTCACAGAGTAGGAAAAAATTTTTGCCAGCTGTCCCTCAGACAAAGGTTTAACATCTAGAATTTATAAAGAACTCAAAAAAAATCAAAGCCCCCAAATTTAAAGACCCAATCCAAAAATGGGCATCTGAAATGAATAAACATTTCTCAGACAAAGAAATAAAAATAGAAAATAAATATATGAAAAAGTGTTCAACATCATTGGTCATTCGAGAGATGCAAATCAAAACAACACTAAGATTCCATCTCGCTCCAGAAAGAACAGGTATATCAAGAAATCAACCAGTAACAAATGCCGGTGGGCCTGTGAGGAAAAAGGAACCCTCCTCCACTGTTGGTAGGAATGTAGATTGGTCCAACCACTGTGGAAATCAGTGTGGAGATTCCTCAGAATACTTCAATGAGAGGTTCCATTTGACCCAGCTATTCCTCTGCTTGGTATCTTCCCAGAAGAATTAAAATCATCATCTCACAGCGATATATGCACAACCGTGTTCATAGCAACACTATTTGTAATTGCTAAGTCTTGGAAACAACCTAAATGCCCAGCAACCAATAAATGGCTAAAGAAGATGTGGTTTTTCTATACAATGGAGTATTACTCTGCCATAAAAAAGGATAAACTAGAGATATTTGTAGGTAAGTGGATGCATCTTGAGAGCATACTCTTAAGTGAAATAAATCAGACATTCATGAGCATGCACTGATTTGTTTCTCTGATATGAGAAACCATAAGTGTCAATAAAGACAAGAGGTATAATAGATAGTATACCAAAAAAATATAGTATTCAAAAGAGAGGAAAACTAGATAGGGAGAAGGGGAAAAAGAAGGAAGGGAAAAAGAAAAGAAAGGAGAGAAAGAAAATGTTAAAATGCAAATAAACCTGCAGAAAATAGGGAAGGGAGGCGGAATGGAGGGGAAGGCTGGGGAAGAGGGGAGAAAACCAAGATGTATCATGTACAGGTCCAAATTAACTATGATGAATGTGATCACTATGTATACAATGTACCAATATATGTTCTTGGTAAATAAAAATTTTTTTTAAAAAATGAAACAAAAGAATTCTCAACTTTCTGGCTGTGCAGCCATAGGCAAATTGCTTAACTTCTCTGAGTCTTAATTTGTTCCTCTGTAAAATAGAGATATAGTATAGATCTCATAGGAAAGATAGGAATTATAATGGAATGGTTTGTGTTAGTCTTATCCCATGCCTAACACACAGGAAACTTTCAGTAAATGTTACATTTTTATACCATCATCATCACTAGCACACTAGGTGTCTTTTGTGCTTCTGTTTTCTAATATAATCCATACTCACAGGCAAGAGGAACTGGCCCAGAGCTCACTCCCATTTGGGTCCAAGTCCCCAGAGTACTGCCCCTTGAGCAATGGGCATCTCCAACACTGCAGTGAGCTGCAGAAACGCACACGCTCTTGAAAGCTAGTGTCTGGAGGCTGCCAGGTTCAACACCAGCCCAAAAGGAATTACAGAACACCCTCAGACAGTGTCAAGTCACTCTCCCACCATAAGACCCACCTCCGCCACATTCCCATTGTGTGACGTTTCTGTCACCCACTCAGCCTTGCTTCACGCTGATGTACTGCAGCCGCTACCTTCCCAGCCTTGACTTATGGACCACAGCTGTCCGGGAGGACATCTTTCCTCCCTGAGCACCCAGAGCACAGCTTGCTCCTGACTTTCATGCTAGCTCTGGAGAGAATTCCTGTTCTGCTGATGTTGAATCTGGAAGAGGCTATCTTCACACTCTGGTCCCCTTCCCCCGAGCATGCTCTTCACTCCTGATGGCTCTGTCAGTAACTCTCAAACATCCTTGTCTATCCAGGATCATTTTCTTGAGCAACGGGGTATCTCTTTTCTTTTTCAGAAGGGCTTATGGAAACCTGAAACAGAACTTTTCATCTTCCTATTCCTCCTTGGGGTGCAGATGGAAGAAATAAAGCTTTCACTCTCCTTCTCAGGCCAGCCCCACCTTTGCTACCCTCTTCCCAGCTGTCCCGATGGGAAGAGAAAAGCCCATCTGACTGTTAGAATACTGTTTGGCAGTCCTTGGACCAAATTCACTGGGGCAAGAGTCTCTGCTGAACACAAATGGCATCTCTTGAGGATTAGAAATGGGAGCCCTTCTCCCCAGGGAAGCAGCCTCCTGCCAGGACGAACACAGAACTCAGAGGGTAGAACATGGGCTGAACATTGCTCCCACTGGCCCCTCATAGGCAGTTGTTTCTGGGTTCCTAGCTATTACATTTCCAGAATGTCATCAAAGCCTCGCTCTTCACAGTAGTGCATCTCTGTAAATGGTCCTGTCCACAGCTCTACTGTCAAGTTGGAACCTGTGTGCCACATTGGTGCTCTGCTTTTCTCAGCTAAATGGCACCAAGTCCTGAAGGACCACTGCCTTGATGTGTCTGGCGTTGTCCACACCTCTCAAGCAGCCTTGCCCCTCTGTCCAAGCAACCAGTGCTACATACGAACTATCCCAACAGCCTCCCATCTCCCAACCAGCTGGCCTTCCACCTTCTAAGGGACCCTTGACATTAAAAATCTAATCATGTCTTTTTTCTGTCTAAAACCCTCTTACTCTAGAGAGATTTCTAGAATAAAATAAAAGCTCCGAACATTGTTGCACACAGCCTTACAAAATCCTGACGGAAACTGGGAAGCAGAGGCAAGTTTAGGCTTTCTACCAGATGGAGTAGGAGGCATGGAATGGTTTTAAGCAGGAGAAAAGGACTATCAGGAAGGAAATTGAGAAGTTAGATGAAGAAGGAAATGCAGCCAGAAAGGAAACTGCCACTCTGGGAACCTGGGGCTTCATTCTCCACAGAGCATCGGGAGCCACTGGCAAAGCGTTTGGTTTCCCTACAGGACTCCTGAATCTTGCCCAAAGGTTTGACTTAGACATATCCTATCAACTCTTCTCACCTCAGCGTTCCTGGAGAGGATCAGACATTCTGTGCTTCCTGGAAACCAAGAGAAAAAGCATGAATCTTTACTGAATGCCTACTACAAATCCTGTGTGAATTTGCCTAACTCATCTCTGTAACAAATATGCAAAGGCTCAGTGCCTAAAAGGTTTACTTCCTACACAATGCAAGCATCAGTGATATAGATCGGAGGGAGGAGATGGTGTGGAGTTTTGATTTACAGAATTTTTCCGGGACTAGGATTTCTTCCACCAACCTCTAGTACCTTGGAATCCTTCCCCAGATCCTCTGCATCTGGCTAGCAGAAGAGGAAGAGAAAAAAAAGGTAAAGGGCCATGGAGAAGAATTTAGGTACCAGGCCTGGAAGAAACATGCATCATTTCTTTCTGTATTGCCTTAGCCAGAAAGTAGTCACATGACCCCATCAAACTGGCAGGGGGATCTGGGAAATGAAGGTAGGTAAGAAAATAAGGTTTGGCAAACACAGATCCTTCGAAATCCTATCCCCTCCACTATGTTGATTCAGTCTCACCTCCGGCACACCACAAGGATACACTGGGTTTGACCCAAGATAATACTCTTCACCCAAATCAGAGTTTACCCTTTCAATCTTAAACCCAGGTTCACACTCCAAAGCACCTGAGCCCACAACCATAAGAGCAATTAAGGCCCACTGTCCCTAGGGGGGGAAAAAAAAACAGCTCTTTTCATGTGCTCTGTTGTTGGTTAAGGGAGTAAACTATGATAATACTATGTTATTGCTCTGGCTTTAGAAAATAAGTCAAAAAATAATACATTTAGTTGTTGAACTTGCATAATCTTATAACATGATTTTTCTTCTTTCTATAACTAGAAAACATAAATATATAGAAATAAAAAATCAATGGTTTAAGAGGCAAAGGGAATAGCAGAGATAAATGCAGTAAATCATATTTAATAGGCCAGCAAAATTTACCACATCAAAGACACCTGATGAGGATCTGGGGAGCAAAGGATTAGAATACAGAGTATCCAAGGTTACAACTCATGCAACATAAGTCCCAGATGGATAATTGGTTACAGGCAGAGTCAGCACACACATGCTCTCAATCCTGGGAAGGGAATCTGGTTTCTTAGGGGTTCTAGCCGGCTCAGGCCATCATATTCCAGGCTCCATGCTATGGACCTATGTATTTCATGTAATTCCTTCCAGTAACCAAGAAGGGAATTATGGAGTTAGACTTTCATACTGTAATGATAAAGTCCCTGGAGAAGGTCCCAAAGGTCCTGGAGAACTCCTCTCAATAGCAACTTGGCAACAGAATTATCAAGAGCATCAAGGATGCCGGAACCAAAGAGAAGAGACAGGCAGCCCAAAGGGGGGATTTCTAACAGACAGAGTAGATCCAACTGTTTGCCAGAATGACCTAAAATGGAGAAACCGGTTGACCACTGGCTGATAAGTCCATGTAGAACTTTCTTCCAGTTTAGTGAGTCATGTCAAACTGGATAGCAAACATGTTCCTTATTTCCAGCAAGCTCATACCCCCCACAAACATACACACTCACCCCTTTTTTCTTTCTTGGGTTTGGTTTCTGATGATAATGACAATAATAAGAATTCTAGTATTTTGAAGAAAATGTCACAGAACAAAATGTTAAAGGAAAAGAACAAACTATGAAGTAGGATACAAGAACGTTTCAAATATGTACTTGAAGAGAGGAAGGTGAGAAAGAGTCAACCAGGGAGTGAGAGAGTAAGTTAAGGACAAAGAATTTAAATCAGTGGTTGCAAACTGTTTTCCTCTGAATTAAATGTGACCTTTGTGTGTGTGTGTGTGTGTGTGTGTGTGTGTGTGTGTGTGTGCATGTGTGTATTTTGGAGGAAGACAAAGGAGCAGAGATGCTACTGTTTAAAAACCCTAAATTGTGAATTAAAATAAATCGCTAATTTAAAAAAGAACAAAGAGAAGGAAGAAGAAAGGAAGAAAGCAGCAACCGAGAAAAGGAAGAAGAGAGGGAGGAGGAGAGGAGGACGGGGAGGACATCAAAGTGGTGATAGTGATTATATTCTGGTGCTAGGATTATAGTAAGCTTAGTTTCTAAAAGCCAACAAGTCAAACTTGTCCTAATTCCTATGAACACAGACTGGCAGTGTTCTGGTGGCTTCCCACCCAGGAAAATTGGCTATAACTTGATTTCTTTTTTAATGTGTCCTCCAAAATTTCTACCATTCCCATAATGGAAAAAAAAAGGAAAGAAAAGAAAAATATTCTTAAAACTGGTGGCTATATTAATCACTTTCTTGTCACTGGGCAAAATACCTAAGATCCACAAATTAAAGGAAGAGAGGTCTTTTTGGGTCTCAGTTTCTGAAGGTTCAGTTGTCCATGATCCCACAACTCTTGCCCTCTTCGTGTCTGTAAAATCACCACCAAGTGGATGATGCCAAGGTCTGCCATCAGGTTCAGCAGTAGCCAGACACCCTTGGACCATGGCTGCAGTGGCTTTCTGAGCTCCTGGTTGGAGGCACATGGGAAACCATTTCCCTAGGCAATAGTCAGTGAGCAGGGCACTCTGTCGTTCTCTTCTCAAGGAAAAGTTTTTCTAAGGACATTATCCTTTTATACCCTTACGCCTGAGATGAGTGGGGTTGGACCAGTTCTCAAAATGCCTGCAAGCCATCTTTCCTATTGCCTGGGAAGAAAGTACTTGGCTTCTTTTTAATGATGCTAATGCTTTTAGCAACCACACTTTCCTTGGCCCCATCTTTACACATGTTTCCTTTTCAATCAAACTGAAAAATTTTCAAATCATTCAGTGGTGTTTTCTGCTTCTGATTTTAGCTGTAAATCTGGCTAAAAACACACAGCATTAGCCATGCCACAGCCTGAAAAACGGACTGCCTTGACATTTCCTCTACCAGATTAATTAGCTTGCCTCCTTTAAATTCAGCCTCATACACAGTTTTAGAACATGGACAAAATGAAGAAAAGTTCTTTGCAAGAATGCAACATGTGTGGCCTCTAGTTTACTTCCCAGTGGACTCTTCATTTCCATATGGTATCTCACAAGCCTGGCCTTTACTGTCCACATTACTACCAGTATACTGGTCTTCTGAATTTCAACTAGAACTACCCATCAAACTCTGTTTATAGCATTCTAGGGCTGTTCTAGCCTACCATCTCCAAACATTTCCGAACTCCCCATGTGAAAAAGTTCCAAAGGCTCTGAGCACATAATTAGGCATAATCACAGCAATAGCCCCATTCCTGGTGTCAATTGCCTGTACTAGTCATTTCCTATCACTGGGACAAAATACCTGACACTCACAACTTACAGAAGAAGAGGTTTATTTTGGCTCATAGTTCAAGGGTTTAGTCTACAATCAGCTAGCTTCAAGGCACAAAGAGTTCAATTCAGCTGGCTTCAGCTCTGTGGAAGGGCATGGAGGAGGAAAACTGTTCACCGCATGGCAGCAGAAACAGAGAGCAAGAGAGGAGTAGCTGGGGCAAGAATACATCTTTCCTCAACACACTCCCAGTGACCCACCTCATCCAACCAGTTCCTACCTAGCACCATGTAGGCAGTTAACAAACTCTTGTTGAATGAATGAACATGTGAATATTCTGTTTCCAGCTGTCATTTTAGACTTGCACAAATTAACACATCAAATCGCTAAATCAGGGACATGCCCTAACCATCTTCCATGCATGGGGACACATGGTCTGTGTTTCCCACTGATTGAGTGAAGGAGAATTCACATTTGTTGTCTAAGGACACCAGGCTCCTCTTTCCAGGAGGGACTTTGCTTCTCCATATTATACCAGGACCTAAGGTCTTGCTGCCACATCATCACCACATGACACTTTATACATTGGTACTTTATAAAATATCAGGCACTTTTACTATGCAAGGTAAGTTGATGCCAAAGGAAATAAGATTGCAGACTTGTGCGGTTGAAGTTCTAAATTATGATCATGAATTACAAAATCTTCCTGTGTGGGGAAATGACAGTCTCTACATTGACAAGATGATTGAATCATAAACAAATTTTTTCCAGATATTGATTACACTGCTGCCCAAAAATCTTTACCAGCAAATCAGAAAGTCTGCATTATCATGATAAAAGAAAGCAGTTACAGTTGGCAGCAGGTGGGAGTATTAATGAATGCTGAGATGCTATTGACGGGTACTTAAATTACCAAAATGTACTTTTCTCATTGTGATAAGTTTTGCACATACATACATTTGGAAACCAAATGTTTAGCACAATGCCTCTCAAGCCAGCAAAGAGCAGGTATGTGAATGAAAGGTGAGTTGTTTCCCAGTTTTCACATGTGATGCCTCTTGGCTTTATTAGTTTTCCCTCAGATTTCACCATTGTCCTCCAAAGCCCAAGGACTGTCATTTACACAGCCAACTCTCAGCACACGATTAGGGAATTAACTCAAAATGTGTGGCAACTGAAGCAAATCACAGAAGCTAGAACTTTGTAGTGTGCTAGAAATGCAAGACCACATATTGGAAAGAACAAGAAGCATAAAAGTGAGATATTAATCAGTGGTTAGTCTGAAAGAAGTAACAGAAAAGACAGTGGAGTTTTCTGGATTGCCAACTCATATTTTCTGAGGCCGGCACTGTGTTCTAGTGTAGGAGCTCATACAACAAAGGAACAGTTTCTCTCTGGCGTTCTCCCGCCCTCCTTTCTCTTGCGCCTCATTCTTTCCTGAAGCAAGTCATAGAATATAGAATTCCTCTTCCCCAAGGTGGACCATAGAAATCAAAACCCCCATTTCAAAGCCAGCCACGAGTCTAAAGATATTACTCTAATTTTCCCGGGGCCTTTCTGAGTAAGAATTGGCCATAAAAATATTCCCTGACCTACATTACCTGATAGTAGGTCATAAGATCCTCATTCTAGAAGAGTCCTACCCCATACCTGGAAAAAAGGAAGATTGCACAGAGAGGCCCAGAAGAATCTGAACAAATAGTCCTTGCGAGGTCCCCTTCTGTTTACTATTGCGGTATTAGATCAGCGGCTTTTTATACAATGACATTTCTACATGGCTGTCACTGCCTCATTCGACCTATGCATACAAATGGATGGCTCTCCCTAGGTCCTCAGGTCTTCAACCTGAGGGGCCCTGTGACATCTAAAATGTGATAGGATACATTTGTTATGGCTTTTTCCTGTTCCTCTTATTTCTGCAGATTCAAATACTGAACTTCAGAGGAGTGTGTGAACTTCCCTACATCAGTTACTGTGCCACTCTTCTAGTTACGCAATCACATTTGATTTGACCCTCACAGCAATTCCCATTCCACACATAAAGCAACCGAGACTCAGCTCTGGTACGGTGGATGTGACTTCTAGACAGGGACCAGTTCGCTCCTCCTCTGGGCTCCACCCACAATCCAAGGTTCCTTTCTTTGTCTCCGAAAGGTCGTAAAGATCCAAATGCTGCCATCTGACAACCCCCCCCAGCCATCTTACTTCGTTTAACTTCCTTTTTAAATAAGGTCCAAATAGATAAATAAGCAAGGACAAGACTACTTCTAGCTAGATACCCATCCCTTTCCCCACAGGAAGCAGAACTGTGCCCTGGAGATTTGCTTCGTTGCAGGCTTCTGTCCCAGGGAGGGAGCCCTGAACCACCACACAAACTTCTCGCCCATACCATCCTCCCGAGAACCTCAGGTGGGCTTGGTTCCCATCTCCAGCACTGCACAGAGCCTCAGCGCCATCAGCTTCCTGTGGCACAAATGGAGATGAGGAAAGCCCACGCAGCATGGGGTGACTCACCCTAGAGTCAGCCGCCCCTCAGAAGACTGTAGGCCCGCTTCCCCAGTGCCCAGACGGACTGCCACCCCTTCCAGGCCTCTCAGCAGGGATTCTCCTGGACAGCCGGGTGGCAGGAGATTCAGCTGTCTGGAACGATGGACAGGGAAGAAAACAAGGAGAGAAAACACCAAGGGTGGCCAGAGGCCCAGCACCCAAGCTCCAAAGAAAACCTGCTGGAACCAGGCAGGGTTAAAGCCACAGGAGACCATCATCCCTGCCTTTGGCTAGCTCTCAGTCTAGATGAGCCAGCTCAAACATGAACAGATAACAATCTAATATGCTGCCGAAACAGAGAGTTCAAAATGGGAGGGGGAAAACCTAGAACAGGGGCCAGCCCGCAATTTCCTGAAAGAGAAAACATTTAAGTTTCTCTTTTTTTGAGATAAGAGTGACAAAAGCAGGAGCAAAGGGAACTGTGCTTTTGTTTGTTGGCTCAGCGGGGTCATCTTCACCTTACCCATGTCACCTTCGTCCTTCTCACATGCCTGTCGAGACACTACAGTGGCGCAGGCTCTGCAGTCAACCTGCTAGGGTAGGTCCTGGTGCTGCTCTTGTTGACGGCACGACCTTGGGCTCTGCCTCAGTTTCCCCAAGGTAGCAACTGTACTTCAGAAGGTCGTTGTGAGGACTATATGAATAGTGCTTAGAGCTGTGATTTGTACATATTAACTGCTCAGTAAAAATCATCAGCAGCTATTACTGTCATTCCCACAAATGCATGTCAATGCCCTTCACACACACTTCATGTGACATAGCAGCCTTAAAGGTACAGGGCCAAACTGAGGAACAACCACAATGATTACAACTAGTAAATGCGCTCTGGCACCAGAACTTCTGTCAGCTCATGTTATTTCCAATGTGTCACACTTTACGAAGTTGTTTCAAAATGCTGGATTTTCAGAAGAAAATTCCTTTAAAGGTTTTAATGGTCTGTGCTCCTTAAGCACACACAAGGAGAGAAACTGAAGTGGGAGACAGGAGTCTAGCATGACCCCAGATCTCAGGCCCCCACACCGAGGGCCAGCTTTGCAATACTGAGCATCAAACCAAATCCCATTCCAAGTGTGATAAACCTCTCCATATTCCAAATGGTCTCACCAGGCTCCTTCCTCCAACCTCCTCCTGCCCACCGCAGCCCACAGCACCAGGAACCTCATTCTCAAAAACGCAAGGCTCTCCACCTCAGCTCCCACCCACCACTGTACACACAGCTGTGCTTACAGCCAGCACTCTCAGTGTGTGCTGGGGGGGTTCCACCCACACATGTTGACAGGACTCCATGCCACGTAACTCACAACTCTCACTTCACAGCAGGAGAACAAAGGGGCAGGGGCTTCCAGGGACCAGGTGTGGGAAAGGTGATATGCAAACAGGGAGTTTTCTCCAAACTGTATCCCGGAGTCTGCCCTCAGCAGGAAGGAAATGAGTCCTACTTATCCAGCAGAAGTGACAAGAAATAAAGGCAAGAGATCATGAAATGCTTGGCCATGAGGGCATTAAGATGGACACATTTGCCTGGATATCTTCCCAAAAAGAAAAGTCCCTAGGTGAGGCCTTCTGTGCGGCCCACACGCATGCAGGAAGGACGCTGCTTCCAAGCTGGGATTTGGGAATTGCGAACACTTGGAAACTCCCCTAAACTCTGGGCCGGCAGTCCAGGGCCAAGGGTTTGGGTCTGGTGTGCTCACAGTGCCTGGGATGGACATCAGCACACTGAGTCTCGGGTCTTCATCACTTCAGTGGGACCGAGAGTGCCTGTCACTTTGTGCTGCCTTCTGCTGGTGCAAGAGCAGTGAGGAGGAACATCTGAAGGAGTGGAGCCCAGGCTGCTGCGGCGTGGCTTCCTTCACTCTCCTGGGCCCTGGGGTTGCACCACAGTTTCCCCCAGGGCACCCTGCTCTGCAGTCATTCTCCTGATGTCTGCATCAATCTGCAGAGAAACAGGTCTGTGAGGCGCTGAACATCATCAGTGCACCTGACCTTGGCAACCTTCCTCAGGCATATATATAGTGCGGTGGACAAGTCTTCCACCTTTCACTCCTCTTGGGCTCACATGCCCAACTTGCCTTGTGACAACCCCTCCCCTTACACCCAGCGTTCCTAAAACTATGGCACCAGTCCCCTTGGGGGCTGTTGATGCTAAACATCCAGCCAACCCACGGAAGGACCAGAGCCACAGGGCCAGTGGGCAACCCATCCCTGAGTGAAGGACCTTCTGGGCAAGTCAGGGGAGCATTCTCCAGGTCCGAGGAATGACCCCCACATGACGCAGGTCCAGAGGAGACAACCTGGAGACATAGTCAAACTCTGCTAAAGAATGCCATTTGTCACAACTGTGTGGGCAGTTATGACTCTCATCTTTCAAGTAGAAAAACAAAGAGATTAAGTAATATGCCCAAGGTCACAGCTCTCAGAGGTAGCAGGAATTGAACATGGTCTTCAACAGGCCTGGTGACTTTCTCCCCTCTTGAGGTGAAGGCTCACAAACGAAAATATTTCAACACATGTTCTTCTTTAGATGGTGTTTAATACACCTACTTTATGTTGGCTAAAAGTATTATCTCTCAGGTCTGTACTTTTTTTTTTTTTTTTTTTTTTGGTGCCAGGGATCGAGCTCAGGGCCTTGTGCTTGCGCTAGGCAAGCACTCTAACCACTGAGCTAAATCACCAGCCCTGGTCTGTACTTTTCATGCCACCTGAAGCTGGATAAGTGAAAATTGGTTGTGTGTTCAGTTATCCCAAAGTCCCAAAACAAATGGGATGATAAAATTTAGTGTTTCATCAAAATCATCCAATGTCTTGTATATTTTTAGTACGACAATTGCTTGTATATTTTGAATTTCAAATGTCGTTTGTCACAAACAGAAAAAACATCAGAGATTTTATAAAAAGAAGATGAGTTTCTCTGTCCGATGCATTTTCAGAATGGTCCACTGTTTTCTTCTACTCCTTTTGTTGTGGATTTGCTTTCTCCAGGGAAGGTAGTATGCAAGGAATTGTTCTAAGAATATGTCACATTTTGCACACTCAACAGAAGTTTCATCTCTGTGTTAATGTTCATATATGCACATCAATTTAAATATGTTTAAGGGAAAGCCCACCATTCATATATCACATGGACCTTGTCAGGAAAAGAAATTTGAATAGAGACAACAAAGAAAAAGAAGCTAATGGGCCACACTGTTATCAGAGCTCCATCTCTATGAAATTCACAACTACAGGTGAACTAGGTGTTACAATCTCTGCTTACAGAGGAGGAAGGTGGCGCTCCAGTCAAAAGGCACATCGTAGTCTTAGGCCACTTTGTAGAGTGACAGAGTTCTGATGCAAACCTAGATCTCTCTGGCCCCAAAGGCACAGAGTTGGGAGTGGGGAAGGGCACTAAGAATATGTTTCACCACCACGATTCCTCTGGCACAGCAATCCCTCATATCTTGCTCTGATCTGATCTTATCAGTCAAAGAACATTTGCTCAATGACAAAAGAAAAAAAAAACTCAAAGAAAATTATGTTAACTTCAATAGAAAACTTGATACGCCTTCCTCTTTCTTTGAAGCAGGTCACTTTTAGCACAATCATGAGGCAAAGCCCTGAATGTTTAGCCTAGCTTTGATTTGTCCAAAGACAGACAGGTGAGTTCCAAAAGGAAGGATGACTCCCAATAGGCAAAGTGTCATTGGATGTGGGTGGGGAAGAATTAAGATGCCCCAATCTCCAGTCAGAGCACAATTATTTTTGAGGGGCTTTAGGGATGTTACCATATTATGTTGATTTCTCCAGCCTAGAGAATGCATGACCCAGAGTTACAAAACATCCTTGACTTCTTTCTGCTTTCTCTTCAAGTGCATCATTCAGTAATTAAAATCTATTATATTCCTAAAGCATAACACTTACTAACACTTCAGCAGACACTGGAAAGAAAAGAAATGGAATTTTGATAGCAGGTCTGCTACTAACTTAAAATGAAATCGGCTTAATGCTAATCATTTTTCACATTCAGTTTCTAAATTTACCAAATAGCCTCATATTTGAAGAGCAGGGTTCTTTCCACAAATGCCTGCTGAATTAACCTTCCCCATATGTACACACTCTATCAACCCTATACGTCCATTTCTAACTCTGAATTGTTCAAATCCCTTTTATCCAGCCCACAAGATTTGTCCCTTCTCTGCTTCCATTTGTACTTTTTTTCACCCAGTTAGTATTTCATATGCATATTAAACATACTAAATATGCACTATGTGACATGTGCCAGACAATATGATGGGAACTAAAGATAAAATGATTATTAATAATAGCCCATCATTGCAGAAGACAGGCTTAGATCTCTCCGGAGGGAGAGAGCATGTATTCAGTCTCCAGGAAGCTGGGCAGCATCCGAGATGTCACTCCAAAGGTAAAGCCCCCAAACCAAGCTGGGGTGAAAAGGCACAACACACTGATAAACTTGTACAGAATGTGAAGTTCTTTATGCGGTCACTTGTGTCTACAAAAGCTCCAGGATGTGGTCACGTGTGTCTGTCTTTTTATGACCCTGTGCCAGGAAGTTCTTTGTTCCAGGAAGAAGCCCGCCAGGCAGTTATACAAGCCCGCCAAAAGAAGCCCGCCAGGAAGGGCTGCTCGAGTTTGAATAAACGCGGGGACCAATTATGTGCCGCCACACCTTCCTTTCCCGCGCGCACTCTCCCCTTCCCTCTCCCCTTCCAGCGCCTGTTCCCTACCCCATAAAAACCCCACACTCCTGTGGTTCGGGGCCATTACTTCTGCCTCCTAGGTGTGAGGGGTATGTACTGGCCCAGAGCTCTGTTTAAACAATAGCTTGTTGCTTTTGCATCGAATCTGGTCTCTTGTCGTTCTTGAGCGCCGCTCTCCCTTGTCCCGGGTA
>PVJO010026499.1:0-21020 GCA_004026905.1 Hystrix cristata
TTACAGAACTCTTACTGAGCAAGTGTTCCTGACAATTAGCTTCCTAAACCCAAATTTTCTCTCATGATCCACATCCATAAAATCCACTCAAGCTAATGCTTCCCAAATTTACAAAAACTGTTGTTAATTTTCAAATAACTCTTCTACACTTCATTCATTTTTTCACCATAAGTTTTGACTCCAAGATAGCCAAGTTTTAATTCCTGATTTGTCAATTGTATGCTAGGAAATTATGGGCAAGATGCTTACTCATTCTGAACATCTACTCCTTTATAAATCAGAGATGCTATATGTAAAATTTCATCACAGAGCATGATGCATAGTAGACACAATTTTTACTTGATGAATTATAAAAATGTGGTTAGAACCTCATCTAGTCTCCCATACCACTATACGATGGACAATACTCTTGGTCTTTTTTTTTTTTTTAATATATTGCAATATGGTGAGGAGACAAATTTCCTACCAGGTCATTATTGTTTTAAAACGAAAGCTGTGGGAAGACTACATAGTTTGATTCTGCATAGTAGTGTATACTTCCAGTATTTTCTATATTACATCTGGAGCTCATCTTTAGAAATTAAAAATCACAAATGTATAGCCACAAACATACTCTCCAGTTTCTCCATTTAAAATACCTGTAGGAAAATAGCAGTTTTCTATATCTCATGTGCAAAGCAAGGAAAACTGGAACATTTAAAAGAAATTTTCAGGGCCAGAAAATCACATAAGTTTTCATTAGGTCATCTTTTTCTCCCCAAAAGCCATTTGCTTTCTTGTTGAACTTTTATTTAACCCAGATTACAAATAATCTGCTTCTGTATTACACATAAATCCTATTTTAGAGTAGTCTTTACATAGACATCCACCACCTTCTCAACCCTCCATTAGGAAAGCAAGTTTCACAGTGTGTGAATGATATACACTGGCATTTGGTGAGTTATCTAAATACCAATTTGATTTACAGAATCTTTTATACAGAAACCACTGAGTCCAGCAAAATACAAATTGTTATTATTGCAAATGGATTTGGCCATGTAAGGTGAAAATGAAAGCAACCAAAGGTGTACTAATTAATGTTGCCTGGATGGAGCATGTGTCTTAGTCTGAAACAAGATTTGGATTTTAGCCCTGAGAAAGGATCAAGTAACCTTTTGATTAAGGATAAAAGTGTTATTTTTATATAAGTTCAATTTTATAATTCTAGCAAAGACTATCAAGTTTTACTCATGGTATTTTTAAATCTACTTAATAGTCCCAATACTATGCTACATTAGTCCCATAGTTTTACTAGGAATTGAAGTGGGGCTCAGAGGAGTATAATTTCCAGAGGAGCTTATTTCACAGACCGTTTTTGGCTTCACTTTATTAGTACTTATGTATTTTGGCTATAGTATACTCCAAGGTCACAGTGGATTCCAAGTCTCCTTACAAAGACCCTGTGTTTATATTTACTACGCTGTAATTCACAGCATCTAAACAGTTTAAGTGTCCTTGTGGTTCAAGTGATAATGTGAAAGTTCCAAAGTTATTTAAGAAGGTAATTAGTGTTATTATACTGGAAAACGGTATTTGGAAATAGACAATATTGTATATTTATTTTAAAATAATTTTAGACTAAATCCACAATGCCTTGTTCACATTTCCCATTCCACAAAATTCTAAAGCCTGGAGGTTTTCTTTTAAAAGTTTAATTCTAAAACTTATTTAGCAGTGAAATCTGAGTCAAATGGAAATGACTCTATTTACAAACTTAATTTTTCCACTTAATGCAAATATTGATGTTTTTCTGCAAATATATTAATGTGATTAGTGAGTATTTCCTTAGACTTTACTGAGAATTACACAGTAAGAGGTATGTATCTCATAATACACTAAAATAATTTAGTATAATATACATAAAGAATTATACACATAAAGAATTATAGAGCTACCATAATAAAATATCACAGACTAAGTTGTTTGAACAACAGAAATTTATTTTCTCTCAATTCCATAGACTACAAGTCTAAGACTGAGACAGTGGGAGGAATAGTTTCTTCCGAGGCCTCCCGGATTGTAGATATTTACATTTTCCTTGTGTCCTAACAGGGTCCTCTCTCTGCATATGCATGTTCCTCGGGTCTCTGTGACCTAATCTCCTCTTCTTATAAGGATCCCCAGCTCACAGAATTGAGGCCTTCTTTAACAGGCTTATTTTAATTAAATTACCTCTTGAATAGCTGTATTTCTAAATTCAGGAGCATTCTGATAGACAGGGGTATTCATATTACAACCATGGGGTGCCCGTGCTGAAGTGATTTAAGATACACAATTTAAGATGTAATTTTAAATTTCAACATATTACTTTTGAGGGAACATAACTTACCATATAACAACATGTAAGTGTTGGTTAACTTTCACACATGTGTATACACACACACATACACATGCACAAACTACAAACACCAGAGAAAACCCTTATGTAACCTTGCAGTCACTACTTCTGCATCAAAAGTGATCTATACTGAACTCTATTATCACAGATTAAATATTTTTCTGTTTATAATTTATATTAATGAGGGGCTGGGGATTTAGCTCAGTGGTTAGAGTGCTTGCCTCACAAGCACAAGGCCCTGAGTTCAATCCCCAGCACAAAAAAAAAAATACTTTAATGAAATGATATATTATGTACTATTTTTATTTGCATTATTTCAGTGAGTTTTACCTACAATATCTATTTGGAGATAATCCATTAAAATTATGTATAAGTTCAAAATGTTGATGTAACAATTTATATATCTATTTCACTACTAAAGATCATTTTGGTAGTTTTTGGTTTTAAAATACGACAAATTACTCTGAAATAAACTTTCTTTTACATTGTTTTAAAGAGGATTGGCAAGGGGTAGAACTATTGGTCATAGCGTGTGCATGTCCTGCTTAGTAAATGTGCTATATTGTGCTTGAAATTGGCCAGACTATTTGAAAATTATTTCAGTTTTGATCGTTCTCCTTTGGAAAGGATTAGACTTCTTATCCCTCTGCACTAAAGATGGAATTTTCTGTTTTTAATTTGAGTTATTCTTTGGTAATATAAATAGTGTCACATAATGGATTCAATTTGCTTCTGCCTGCTGACTAATGATATTAAACAATTTTGTGTATTTGAAGGAAATTTGAATACCGTGTTTCCGTATTGTTCATTTGAGAACTGTTCATTTATCTTTTGGATTATCTGTCTCTATATTAACTGCTGGTTCTTTATATATTGAGATACAAGTCCTTTGCCTAATACATTTATTGTAAATATCTTTCATCCCTCTGTGAATTCCTTTTGAATATTATTGCCTCTTGTTTGATGAACAATGTTTTCATTTCTATCATTGCCTAGCTTATATTTATTACCTGTTACCACAGTTTATATCCCATTTTAAGCTTACTAATGAAAAACAACTAATGTCACAGATCAGTGAATATAATATCCAAACTCGATTCATGTGGGATCCAGTATAATTCCTCTCAAAATCTCAACTGGCTTTTTTTTTTGTGAAAAACTGACAAGCTAATTATAAAATTCATTTGAAAATACAAGGAGATAAAAATGGCTAAAACAAATTTTAACAAAGAACAAAGTTGAAGTACCCACATGGCCTTACTTCCAAATATCTGGTACTATTACTGCAAATGAGATGGTGTGGTAGTGGCAGACAGACAGACATTTTGATCAATACAATAGAAGAGATGGTCATGGGAAACCTTAACTTTTGTGGGCCACTGATTTTTGAAAAAGCCACCAAGATAAAAAAAACAAACTGAATAGTCATTTCAAGATTGTGGTGCTGAGAAAATTGGATATACACATACCTATCACAAAAAAAAAAAAAATCATTAACTAAAAAATGAATTACAGACCTAAAACTGAATGCAAAAACTGTGAGATTCTTAGAAATAAACAGGAATTATAACACAAAGTTTGGCAATGATTTCTTAAGTATGACACCAAAAGTATAAGTAATTTTAAAAAAAGATTGATATGGATAAATGGATTTGATCAAAACTAAAACGTTTTGTACTTCAAAGGATATCATTATGAAAATGAAATGACATGCTACATAAGGGAGAAAATATGTGTAAATCAAATCGCCATTAAGGGACTTGTATCTATAACTCGATAATAAATGAAAAATAAGCCACTTAAAAATGAACAAAGAATTTGAATAGATATTTCTTCAAAGAAGAGCTATGAATAGCTAGTAAGCACAAGAAAACATGCTGAACTACCCCACTGGAGAAATGCAAATGAAAACCACAATTTGATACTACTTAACATCCATTAAATGTCTGCAATTCTAGAGAAAGAGAGCAACAAGGATAGGTAAAGATATGAAGAAATTAAAAGCCTTATACACTTTTGATGGGAACATAAAATTGTACAGATACTTTACAAAAAATCAGACAATTCTTCAATACTCAACAGAATTACAATGTGATGCGGCAAATTTACTCAGTAGAAACCCAAAAAAAGAAAACAGACCTTTACACAAAAACTTTATTCACAGCAGTGTAATTTCTGACAGGCAAAAAAAGTGGTATATCCACACAATGGAATATTATTTGGCCATAAAAATACTGATGGAGTAATGAATGAAGTTCTGATATATGCCACAAGGTGAAATAACCCGAAAAAATACACTAAGTGTGAAAAAGTCACAAAGAAGTACATATTATATAATCCAAATTAGGCACATAAAGAGAGAAAGGAGGTAGCTACAGTGGAAGGTAAACAGATAAAATAAATCTACATCAGTGTTGCCCAGAGCGGGTACACGGTTGAGTTAACATGGGTCGTGTGAGGAGTGGAGGCTGCAGATTACAAGTTTTCTTTTTGAAATGATGAGAATGTTCTAAAATTAGATCAAAGTGGTTGTCAACATTTCTGTAAATATTCTGTAAACCATGCACATTAAATGGTTGAATTTATGATGTGTAAGTTGTGCCTCAAGCAATCTGCTAAAATTTCTGCCTATTCTCATCATATTTTATCAAAATTTTTTTGAATACTGAAAACCTCAGCAAATTTCTAAAAAAAAAAAACAAAACATAGACCCATGCTTAAAAGACAGGAAATATTTCATATCCATTATATTGATATTTTCAGGAATAGAATAAGCCAATTACATCTAAAATAAGCCAAAAATGGAAAAAATAAGACATCCCATTAGACAATTTTCTTACTCTTAAGTAAATAATAGGCATTCAATATTGGATTAGAAATCACTTACTCTCTAAAGGTGTTGAATTAGTCTGCCCTAATTCGTTGCTATCACAATGAAGAGACTTATGTTTCAAACAATTATGAATTGTATTTATAATTATTCAAGCAACATATTGATTGAAGAAAAACTGGCATACACTACAATAATTCATGTATATACAATTGTATAGATGTGTACATTTGTATACACAGAGATAAGTGAATCTTTAACAGCTTTAATAATGTAGCTGTTATTGGCCCAAAATGTAGAAACACAAAATCAGAACTCTAAATTTAGTTTCCCAAGATGACATACAGAGTGGAGCAGAGAGCCAGTTTTACAACCTAGATTCGCTGGTTCTGAAATATGTTACAATTCTCTTGGCTTCACTGCCTCTTCTCTTTATTTTTGAGGTTGTAAAACTGCTGTATAACCCTGAATATTTTTATATTTCATTTGGCAATAGGGAGAGTAAGAAGATTTCAAAATACATACATGTTTTTTAGTGAATTCATTCATGGAATGACCAATGTAAGTACATTGGAAAAAAAAAAAAAGCATTTTGTTTTCTATTTAATCACGTTTTCCCCCAACATTATAGTTTTTGAGATTTTTTTAAATGTGAATTAATCTCTGTATAATGTTTTTAACTTTATAAAGAATGAATTCAATCATTCATGCATATTTGCTTTTTCTAATTTAGAATTGATGTATGAAATCAAACACGGCACAAGAAAGGTAGTTCGGAGGAAATATGAGCTTCTGAAAGTAGTATAGATAATTTTAACATGACGTATACATCAAATAAGAATGGAAAGTAGTATTGTGCTAATGCTAAGAAATCAGATACAAATGAGCATGGCTAATTTTTAACATTTTTTTCAATGAACAAGAGAAGTGAAAAATGGCTTTAAATTAATCTTCAGATTATAAATTTAAATATCTTCCTGATTCAAGGAGTCATGATTAGACCATGCAACTGAATACCAAAATAGTTATGAAGAACAGAAATTTTTCTTCTAGGAACAAGAATGATTTAAAAATTAAAAAAAAAAACCAAACTAAAATGGGATCTTAAAGCAAATGTGTTAATCTGTTCTACATTTGAAAAGAGTTCATAACAGTTCAGTCTCAAAATGTGCTCTGAATGGGACTGGGTTCTTCAAATTACCTTTGCTAGAATCCTGAGCCAAAGAACTCTAATTGGACTCTGCCCATGGAAACACAATCAAGAGTTCGGAGGCTAAAAGAAAGAGAAAGAACCAGCACTTTCTCTCCGTTTCTCTTCCACTTTTCCAGCCCGTCAGTCTCCATGTTACTACATTCTCCACTGGATGGTCCTAGTACTAGTCACACTATTTTCTTCTCTTGTTCCTCTGAATCTAAATGTGACAGTGATCTCCAAGTTTGCCTAACTTTTGGCTGCATCACTATCTCTTGTTTAATTCTCCCTTCTCCTTTGAAACTGTCTCCCTACAGAGAACCAGCTAGAAGGGGCTCTGTTTTCCTTATTAAACATACACGGATAGAGTCAATATGAGGAGTGGTTCTATGAAAGACAATTTCAATATGAGATTTGAGAATCGAGTGGTCTCTTCTTGGAGTTCGATCACACATGGGCTATTTTAATAAAACAATATATGATGTTAGCAACATGTAGCATGCATATATACCAGGAATACTCATCGCCTTCTATTATTTAGGATGAAACATCAATTCAAGAGAAAGCTTGAGTGTCGAGTTTTTGTTGCTTGCTTTTCATCACTGTGTAGAGCTTTAAGAAAAGATAACAATAGACATGGTCTTTTAAGTTTTCCAACACAACTAAAATGCAATTCTGCAGAAAATATTATATACTTTACCGACCAACATATGGGAGGTCAGCAAACTATACTCTGTACATCAAATCTGGCCCACTGCCTATTTTGGTAATTTAAGTAGTATTTTTATTTGTTTACATACTGCCTCTTGTTTTAAACTTTATTCTGACAGAGGTGAATAGTTACAAAAGAGAACATACAGCTTACAATGCATAAAAGTCCTTACAGAAAACAAAAGTTAGCAACTCCTGAAATACAGCATGCTGAATTGATAACAATGTGGATATATAAGACAAGACAAGAATGTGGGAAGGGGCCGTCTCATTATTACACCTAACAACATAATCACAGTCTTTTGATTTATGATTTCTATCACTGCGATGTAGAGTTAGAGGTCAGGTTTCAAAGACAGACTGTTATTAGGAAACAAAACATTTCTAATGAATAACACTGAAGTTACTTCTCAGCTGGTTTGGCTGCTCCGATCACTTTATGAGAGGGTAAGAAAGGGTTACTTCCTGCCGCAGTGAAACTGATCCCAACCGCAGAAAGGATATTGTACTGTTATACAAGGGCAACATGGAGAGATGTGTTTACTACTTAGGATATTCACGGGCCACCTCTTAATAACTTCATATTCAATAATAGGTGTGAATAAAATAACTCAACAACCTAAGAAAAATGGGAGCCTCCGGGACTTGGACCTTTCAGGAATGGTTTCTCGTACTCAACCAAGCCAATGGTCTGGGTCCTTCAGTCAGATAAATTACCAGATGCTGAATGTAATTACAGTTAAAGTGGGCAACAAGTGTAAATTATAATGGGTGGTGGGTGAAGAAAAGGAATGAACATCAACTGTGATGCCATAATTGGCTGATCCCTTCAGACCCAAAGACTCTAACAGCTGCACAGACGTTGGATAGATAGACTTTTCCCCTCTACTTCTCTCTTGCTCTTTCTTTTACTATCTGATGTGAGTATTGACCAAAAGTGTCAGGTAGAGTCATATTTTGACCTAAAAGAGAATGGTATGTTCAATTTAGAGTTCTCAAACTTAAGAACAAAGAGTGAGTGCTAGAAGACAGTTACATCTTTATGTACATGAAAAATGTTACGTTATGGAAACACAAATTATTACCTTGCATGTATGTGACTGCTAAATTTAGAGAGAGGAGTAAGAAAGGACACCGAGCTGAAATGGGTTGACAGTGGTTCTCATCTGCTTTTCTTGATGATTCATTCCCTCCTCCTCTCCAGCTCTGCCTGTACTGCAGTGGACTATTTCCTGAGGATCTACTTTCTCAAGTATCATTGTAAATGGTCTAGGAATTGCCAATAGAACTACAGAGACACAGAATAAATTGTAAAAATTCCTTCCATAATGCTAAGTCTAGAAGCTAGTCTTCCTTCATGGGTTCCAACCACACTGCAGCTCCAGTGTCCCACGTGCCTCAGGCTTTGGGGTGGTATCACTTTTGCTCTTCCGGTTTCTCCAACACTATGTGAAATAACATAGTGAAGCAAAATATGCCCTCCATTTTTCACAAAAATCTAATAATTCTCATGATCAAACTGTCTTTTCAATTCTTTCCATGCTAGTTGTACATAGTCCCCCATACTAAATTATTTCTAATACCAGGCATGGACTCTCTTTCCTGCCTGGATCTGACTGTGGAAATAATATTTACTGTGACTGAAAGACACAGTACAGCAAATTTGCTGATACATGTCTCCGCTAATTCATTCCTATGGCTTCCAGTGTTATTAATACAGGATTCTCTATGATTTTTCTACATGAATGTAAATACTTTCCAAAATTTCAGACTAGTTATTTATATCTGTTTCCAATACTTATAACTATATTTGGCAAAAATTAGTCATACAAAATATATTTGCCAAATTAGTAAAGATTTTCAATGCTTACTGGATAAAGAGACAAAGTTATTTTATTATATGTTATTTCTATTGGGAAGTATATATTTGTATCTCTGTGTAAATGTTTTTCAACTCTACTCCTAACACTTCCTACATGCATTGCTTTAAATGAATCATCCTGAGTTTTATTGCTATCATCCTCACTCTCCTTAAGACCAAATAGTGTTCCGGTACTAAAATCATTTATCTACCTCCCTTTTTTCCTTTCTCTGCCCACAACACCCTACTGCATCTTAAGTAGAAATGTGAATTTGTTCTTCTATTTTAGGGTGTCCAAATTCATTTTGCACATTTGTGTAATTATAGCTGCCATATATTTTAAGAAAGTATTTTCCTGTTTGACATTCCTAAGGGAATTGAGAGTACATTAGAGGCACAAATCTATTCACCATTATCGTCCCTGTCATGAGATAAGTGATCAATACGTAGGCAGCTACCCAATGAATACATATGTTGAAATTGTAATGAATGACTTTTACATCTCTTCTTAGCTTAGGCCTCAAAATGAATTTATTTCATTGAGATTTGCATTATTGATAAATACAAGCCAAAATGATGCATTTATCACACATTTGTAGGAAGTACACCTCCAAAAATTAAACTAATTATAATTTCCTTGTTCAATATAAAAAAATCTAAATCTGTGGGTTTTGTAGTTATGGCTTTGCTTTTTTTTGTTTTTTTTTAACTTAGCATGTCATTAAAACGAACACATTTTTAAACGGCACATTTGTTCTTGAAATTGAAATCATTATAAACTTAATCATATGTATTACATTAAATTTAATTATAATTTATAACACAAAGATTGAGAAACAAGGAGTTTGAAGGGTTTTATGTGGCAAGCATAATCATAGATCTTTATCAATTTTCATTGTTTCTCACATTTTATGTCATGTTGGATTCGGATTTATACATCCGCAAGGTGGTGAAGGTGGGCGTGATTCATCATCAATTTTCTTCTTATAGAATCTACTTCTATTCATGTATTGTTTATGTCTTTCACTTTCCTCGTCACACAAAAGTAACTCGAGTGGTGATCCTGACTTCTGTTTTCTCACATTTCCAGCTCCATGATGGCATAGAGTGGGGGTAAACTACCTTGTCACCTGAAGTTCAACATAGTTTTGTGACTTGTTTGGACAATGCAATATCAGAGTATCTTTGTCATTCCTGGAAAAAAGTCTTTAAGCAGCAGTAAATGACTTCTAGTCTGTCTTCTTCACCACCAAGTAAACAGAAATACTAAAGACATTCTCTAAAAGTGACAGCATGAAACATCAGGCTTTGTTAAATACACAGCACAGATTCAAACCCCTGAAATGGGAGGTTCTGCCTTACTACGTCTCTTTAAACACTGTCGTGGGGCTGGTGTCCAGTGACTGCCTAGGGCTCACTAACCCTTGCACCACAAAGGAGCCTCTCTGTGTTTCCTCTAGGACCAAATTAGATACAGTTTCAAAATTTGCTTGTAAGTCAGGAGACTTTGTGTTATTACAGTTAATAATAGATGACATACCCTAATGTTGATCTTTTGAAACAACCCCAAAAGCCCATTTTTTTACAAACAATATATACATGCTGTAAAAATAATGCCCAAGACTAAATTGACTACCTCATAGACTAAATTGTAGAACAAAATTTGGAGTGAAGACTGAAAAATTATTGATTTGGCTTTATGTGTGCATTTGTGTGTGTGTATGTGTGTGTGTTTAGGAAATGCTATACAACAGTAAAAAGACATGAGATAGAACCCTTAGGACTCTGATCAAATGGATTTTCTGAATCATAAAGCACTGTGAGAATACAAATTGTTATTATTTTAATTAGGTTTATGCATTCACAGAGAACACATTTAAACACTTTGTTTTAAGATGATGGGTTCTGGGTTGTTCCAATCCAGGAGAAGGAAACTGTGAAAGGTTTCTGGCATCCTCCCCATTCCCCAAACTGTGCACAAAAAAAGACTAAACGTGCTGGGTAGCATTGGGAAGGGTTGGAAACTGACAGGAAACATGAGGTTATCCTACTGTGAAATTATGGCAAAGGCCCATCTACAATATTCCGTGGTGTGACTGCTGTTGAAATGAAAGATACAGTGTAGATGGAATGAGCTCAGGAAGGTGCGATTTATGTGGCCAAGATGACTGAACACTTCCATGAAAAACATGTGAACACTCTTCAATCTGAAACAATGAATGTGGGAAGACCGATGAAATGTTAGTGTCTCTAAGGTGAGTCCCCTTCTATCTTGAAAAAACCTTGAGAGAAATAACTTAAAAACAATGATAGTCAGCATTTATTGACCAATATCAATTTATCCGTTTCTGCTTTGAGGGTTTTCTATATACTTATTTAACCTTCAAAATAATTGTAGGTGGCAAAACAGACGGTGACTTAGCTAATTTGATACAACATCATATTTAAAAGTAGCTAGCATTTTAATTCTTATCATACATGTAAAGGAATATTTTCAAATTGCAAATATATAATATTCTTCAAGACTGTTTGCTAAAATAGCAGATTTAGCCCCTTTGCAAGCTATTCTAATTTACTGTATCTGGGATGAAATCCAGAAACAAGCATTTTACAAACACCACAGGTAATCAGGCAGTTATATCCATGACTCACAATTTAAGAAAAATCCACATTTATTAGATAAGTAGTTTCTTGAACTGTATTCAATAGATGCGTGACCTTTGCCAAAGTATTTAAAACTCTTTAACACCTCATTTACCTAATCCATGAAAGATGCATAATGATTTGATTGTTAATATCATTAACTTTTTAAGGATCAAACACCTTACCTGTTAAAATGCTAGTCATGAAATAATTTCTAAATATTAGTTATTATTCAAAGCAATTTCATATGACTTTATTACAGCCACAATTCTTCTACTGCATAAAACTGTTCTTGCACATTACACAAATTTTGAAGGAATATAAACATTATAATTTTTCATGAAAATTTGCTAAATTCATTATGCACCCCCATTCTCCAACTATGAGAGTATTTGATTGCTCTTTTGTGTTTATTTGCTTTGAGTTTTTGGGTTATTTTGTTGCTGTTGTTCAATTCAGTGTTTTTTTCTTGACTGCTACAATCCACAATAACCGATGGCTAGATACCATTTGTGGGATACCTGTCATGTGCCAAGCACTACATTAGTTAATTTCCATAAGGTGAGTATACCGAAGGCTTATACGAAAGTCAGATAACATATCTAAAGGATAGCCCGGAATGTAAACTAGTTCAATTTCCAAAGTTTAGGATTAGTTACCCGTACTAGTGCTCTGATTCACTTGGCATTGTACCTGTTACCACTCCTTTGGAGCTTATGGTCTCCTCATAACCTTGCTAAACAACTTTCCCATATAAGTACCAGTTTTAAGAACTTTTACATTGAATGAGCAAGTAGAAAGAAACAGATAATTCACATCAATTAGTTTTAATCCTCAAAACTATTTAAACTGGATGGATTAATTCCTCAAAACTCTCAAATCAAATAGGTAATAGTGGGAGGATATGAGGAATCGAACTCGGATATATGTGGTATAAATGTATACCTTTTTCTCCATACTCATTCAATCCTTCCTTCATTTATTCAATAATTGTTTATTGGTACTTTTCTAGAAACTGCACTTTACAAGACACTGAGGCACTGAGTAGAAGATTTCCTACCCTTCTAGAGCTGAAGTTCTTTGGAAATGTGGTCTCTGTTCATTGACTTCATTGTGAGCTCCTTTAGGGCAGAGGCCAACTGATAGAGCAACAGAGGCAGATGCAAGCTTTCTCAAACAGAGCTGCCTAAAGCACATTCATTGAATTGTTGACTGAGTAGCCTTTCAGTTGATTAACTCAAATGATTAGAACACACTATTAATTTGGCCAAGTTAGAAATTAGCTTTACGCACTCTCGATGTTTCAGAAAAATCTTTCACTCCAGATTGCTCCAGTGCAAGGAGAATGAACACCTTGGCATTCATGTAATAGTTTTCCCGGGTACTGGCAAAAAACTTATCTCACTGAATTACAATTGATAATTGTGTTTTTTAAATCAGGCTTTGAAAGTTGGATTTAATTTTCTTTTAAAATTTTATATGTATACTTGCATTTATCTGGTAAAGAGCAGGAAATAAACAATTTTTTGAAATAAAGAGAAAACATCACATAGTAATATTATGAATTCATGACATTCTCTAAGGAAACAGATATACAGAATTTACATATAATCAATATGAATTTAATATAAGACACAAGTAGAATAACTAATCCAAAACACAGAGAATGTAAGCTTAAATTTCAACTTTGCCAATTTATCTCTATTTGAATGAAAAAAATTAACTTCTATAAAGCTCAGTTGATGTTTTATGACATTAATCTCAGATTGTTTTTATACTAAAATTATATATGTGTAATTACAAAGATGTTATTGTATGTGAAGGTAACAAGATATAATAATGTCTTTTCTTGGATTATCAATATACTTTTTGGGGGGGTGCTGGGGATAGAACTCAGGGCCTTGTGCTTACAAGGCAAGCACTCTAACCACTGAGCTAAATCCCTAGCACCAGATTATCAATATACTCTTATGTTAAAAAATTAGTAAACTGTACACTTTAGTAATTTACAATCTGAGCTCTTAAATTAGAAAGAATGAGATTAGATTCCACCTCGACCAATTTGTAGAAGTATGATCTTTGACATGTTTTCTAGTATTTTAGGTCTTAGTTTCCTCAAATGGAAAAAGGAATTCTATCAATGGTATTTCATCATTATATAATGATGTTATAAGAGTTAAATGATGAAACACATATAACATTATTCATATAGTAGTTTGAACTTGAAAAGCCATAAATAATTCAATATCTTCTTTATTTTCTACAACAGTGTAAAACATTACTTAACACATTCACATACCATACTGAGGGAATTTAAAAATGATTGTAAAATTTTCCTCTGCTCCTTGTAATTTTATTATTTTTGTGTATATCAATAATTGTAAAGTTTTCAATATTTTAGCTATTCAATCACAAGTTTAATTTAAATGCTAGTCAAATGATATTCCTCCAGCCATGAAAATGATAAAAAACCAGAAAATAAATATTGCTTTACATTTATTCATATTTAGTAATTTGAGCAAAAGTGTAATCAAGGCTTTGAATCCAGCGCTTTTCTCACTTCTAAATATGCCAGCCCATGCAAAATCTGCATTTGGTTTCCCTTGCACATCTTGAACATATTTCATGTATTTTTTAAATGTTTTCTTATGATCTATTTTCTCACCAACCTCCACATGCCTGATGGAAGATGTAGAAAAGCTAGTCCATATGCTTTTTGTAAAATATGTTGAATGGAGAAAATTGGGCATGAAACCGTTGACTTAGGGAAAAAAATGTGCTCATGCTTTTCCCATCTATAAAGGCAAATGATATTTAGTTGGTCTTTCTAGCTTTAAATTTACAAATTTAAAATTCTGGAAATTTATAATTTAGTAAACAATTGCTCATTTGCTCATTGGTCTTTTACTATTGGATTTAAAGATATATGGGTATTACTAGAAGTGTGCTTTCTAAAGCAACATAACAAACCTGTGACAGATTGTTAAGTATGCAAAAGACAGAAGCAGGACTTTTTTTCTATGTCATTAATTTATAATGTATGTATTGTATCTCCCATCAACAATTTAAAGCAGTTTACAATAAACTAAATATTGTTTTAATAATTGCATTAATGAAATAAACCATATACCAAATACTTTTAACAATAGAATTGATTTTAAAATTAAAGTCCTAATCTTTCTGGAGAGAGCAACTTAAAAATTGAAATAATATACTCCAAAACATACAATTTTGTCACTGGTCATTTTGCCCTGTCCTCACAGTGAGTGGCTAATTAGTAATGTCTTGGTTAATGCTCCTCAGTTGATAAGATGGAAAAAATACATTTGGAAAATCTAGAATGAGTATATAAGAGAATTTATTTTCAAATACTGCAACACACCTATGTCTTACACACAAAGTAAAGTGTCTACATGTGTCCATGTGTAAAAGAAAGTGTGTATCACCCACGTCAATTTGATATTTCCTTGGCTTCAATTTTTATGTCAATATAATGTAGTTTATAACTTGAATGCCAAATAATATCAAATATTTAATTGCTCAAATGAAAAGGGATTCTACTTGGCTGAAGTATTACTTTCTATCCTAACTGATATTTAGTTTCTCTACAATTTCTGTTAATGAACAAAACAAAATGAAACTCCTCACCTCTTCTATAGATTTTGGGCCTCTCCTGTCACTTGCCAATTTAGTTTCTGGCATTTTGAAACCTAAACCAGGGGCAAGTGGTGTATTATGGATAATCAAGGGGCCAGTTTCTGTATAATCCAAAATTATAAGATTTTTGCACAGAAAATGACCAAGAATTAAATTTCTAGCTCATTATTATGACTGTACCCCAATTACTAGGAATTGTGAGAGGAGACAAAAGGACAGAAGCACATGAGAGACAGAACTGTTTGCAGAAAGCAGTGGGCAGTCTCTCCAATCTATCAGTCCAATCTGGAGAGGATGGCGGCTGCCTTGCCAAACTGTCCTTCTAGACACCACTGTACATCTCATCCAGCCACTACCATGGTCTGGCTGGACTCACAGTCATCATTCATCACAGTATTTTTTTTTTCTTTCTTTTATGGTAACAGTGAAGACACAAAACACAGTACAAGAATGTTTTAGTGTCCCAAATTCCTTCTTTGTATCTATCCCTTTAAAAAATAACAACATGAATCACCCTCAAAGTCATGGAAATAATAAATCAGCCTGCTTAATATTCATTTTCTGGTGCATTGCTGAGTTCACACAAAGGATCATGCATTCCCTGTGAAGACAGCACATCCAGTTTACCACAATCATCCCTCGATCTGGATCTCTAGTAGATCTTAAAATAATATTCGTGAGGTAAGAAAAGAAGAAATGAGTAAAATATCGGGGTGAAATACAAAAACATAGTTTGAAAACAGAGCTGGATGATAGGAATTACATGAAAAAAAAAAAACCCTCAGAATTTATCTTATAGCTGCCTAGATGTCCAAAGCAACCTCATATACCCCTCTAGGGAACAACTGGAGGATGTTCTCATGGCCAGAGGGCTCCATGGAAACTGAGTTTTGGCCACTGGTTTTTATGAATAGGAAATAAACTGATTAAAGCTCACTAGAGATATTCATTATTGTATTCAAAAGCACCTCCGGCACATTTCCCCACTTCCCTGCTTCTTCATCTCAGCTGCTGGGTAACACAGAAGGCTGAAAGGTGCTTTCATTTAAGAACAGGGTCTCAAACCTAAAGAGCCCAGAGTCTCTGCCTCAATCTCCATCTCTCTTAGATGGTCCTGTTTGTAAATCCGACAATCCACAGTTCACTAGGAAATCTCCAAGCCTTTCAACTCCTCCCAGGAGACACACTTTTTCAAGCTCATACCCTGAAGAAATAGCATCTGGGATTGGAAGAGTGGCCACTGTGTTCATTTCAAGATAATTTGTCACTTCTCACTTGGCAAAGACACCAAACTTTGGTTATTCTTCAACAGTATGCCCGCTGCTGCTAGATACTGTGACACGTGACGCATATGAACCGGCTTGTCCTTTTATCATCCGCCATTTCCTTGTTCATTCAAAAGTAATAGAGAAATGCTCAGGATTAAGCACTGGCGAAGCAATCATGAACTTAACTAACATTCCTGCTCTCCACAGGACTCCAGTAGATAAGGTAAATTTAATGCTTTTTAATCTAGCAGTAAATATAATAAAGCAAAACTCTGGTAAGCATTATGAAGGAAATGGCAACAACAGCAAAATTGAGGATAGAGGAGAGCTGAAGGCATTGAGGCCCTCTTACAGAATAGTCCCAGATATTTTCTTGTGAGATAATGTTTTATGGAGAAGTGAAAGCAGAATGGAGCTCTTGGCTAGGAGGAGAGTTGGGAGAAGAACATTCTAGCATGCACTCTGATGTAGTCATGGGACAGTGCTATGTCCCACAAAGAGCCAAGAGCCACACACGGAGAACTTTTCCATGAATTGCTCACTAAAGGAGCCTGAGCAATACACTGGAGACTTTAGAGGTTCTAGACATTTGCCATCTGACTCAGGCCAAAGCTGATTTCCACAATGCCTTGTTTCCAGCCAGTTGTCAATCCAGACTCCAGTGGTTTTCAAAAAATTCCTTCTAAGGTACTATATAGCAGTGACTGAGCACGCAATAAATATATTTTTAAAGTAGACATAGAATCCACAAATCCATTAGAAGCAAAGAAATGAAGCTGTAATGGGTCACTCATCAAAGGAGAGGCTTTAGCAGGTCATGCTGCAGTTAGTTTTATAAATCTTATCACATTAGAATCCTTATAAATTGAGACTTAGCTACTGTAAGAGAAGCAGAGTGCTACTGATTACTTATTTAAAATGTGTTTGGGTTCTAATTTGAGTAAATAACCATATATACATTCATGCACACACATATACACACAGATCAGTGTTCTTTACGATCAAGTCACACTGTTAGAATTATTTCTTTTCACCTTTAGCCAATTGAAGGTATTTTTAATATTATTAGAATCATTAAATTTAAGAACAAAGTTTTGTTTTCTACGGTAGTTTTCTCTGCTATTTCTTTTACGGAAAAATTAATCCTGAGTATGTTCTTCGATGGTTATCTACTCAAATAGAGAACAGTGTTTAGCTCTGTTCATCCTTGATCAACACTAAATTACCAATTTACATTAATTCTCTGGACAGTTGGACACGTTGTCCTATAGTCACTTAGTCTGTACCAACTTAATGTGACTCATGTTTTTATATATAAATACAGATTTTTTGGAATGTGTATACTTAGTAGCATTTTGCTAAAAATTCTTCAAAACTATTTTTCAAACACTTGGGGTTTGGCAAAACATAAAGTGCCTTGGCAAAACACGCTTCCTCCCCATTTTTAAACTCAGTGCATTTCAAGGGAAATTTAATTCATATGTTTTCAGTATATTTACACTTAGCACATTTAAATGGTGTTTTGTTAGAGCTCTGTGAGGTCCAAGAAGTCAATAAGCAGTTTATAAAGTGTTTTAAATTTCCTTTAAATTCAACCAAGTAAGTTGTATTTAACATAATAAAAGTGAAGAAGGTATTCATTTACCTCAAAATGTGATATTCAGTAACACTCATTCTTCTCTATCTAAATGTTATGTATTATTGCCAAATAGGTGTCAATAATTGGACTTTAGCTGTACCCCCAAACACCTCCTTTTAGGGCTGGAACAGGGCCAAAGAAACCCTTCAAGATAAATGCAAGGTGTGAAACACCTGGTCTGAGATTTGATAAAGAGTTTAGCTACAGAAAGGATGCTTCTAAATTCTATTGGAAGTAACTGGCTCTAAGGACTGCATTTTAGTCCTACTTACAGACTGTGACTTTGGATAAGTCACTTCATTGCACCTAGTGCTGCCATTTTCTTTTCATCTGAAAAGAGTAATACTAAAGAACGAATTTTGTGCAGTTAGAGTGAGATGTAAATAAAATGATAAAGAAGAAGATGTAAGGTACTCTAGATGGGTCCATATATGGTAACAGCTCCACAATACAAAAATAACAGTTATCTACATCTGAATTAAGTTTACCTACAATAACAACTTTAGCCTAACTTTTTAATTATATGTCCACTAATTAAAGACCATCTTATCTGTCTTTCTAAGTGATTTTTGCTTACATAGAATAACAATTAAGACAAGAGAAAACAAAATCAAGTCAGGCTAAAAATGAGATTGTTCTAGTTTGTGTTTATAATGTTGGCTAGTAACAAAAGCACACTGGACTAGGAAAAGAAAAGGTTTCCTATAATTTGCGCTATTAGGGGTTTGATTGTTGATAAGTTACTTAACCTTGCTGGGCTCCAGCTTCAGCAACCAAACAATGTACTAGGATAAATGATTTCAAGTTTGTTCCAGTTTTGAACATAATGGTTCTTTTATCTCACGAGTGAAATAGACTCAGAAGCTATCATGAAAATTAACTAATGATAATTAATGTTTTCTACATATCTTGAGGCAGGGCACTGTAAATTGCTCAGGCTTTAACGAGATACCTGCTGTTGGAAGACAAAACGCTGACACATTAATTATGACCCTGCTTATCTTTTTGCCTTCAAACGCTTATATTTGTGCATTCATTCAAAAGAATTCCTCATTGCAAAACGCAATATGTGGCACTGGAGAACCGACTGTGAACGTGACTGACATTACTCCTCTTCACTCTTTACAAGAAATTTGAATGAGAAGTCAAAACTAAGCGCATGTAAAATGATCTGTATGTGCAGATATGCTTCATATTCATGCTTTCAAAAATTAAACAGATAAAATGATAAGCACAATTCAAAATTACTGAAAAAGACCAAGTTGAAAGAATTCATGCCATTTTATCCATTTTGCATTTTTTCTCTAAATTTTAATTAAGAAAAAAAATTCAAGTGTAAGGATTCATTCTGTTTTTGTTGTCCACAGAAGCACAGGTATTTTTAAACATTTTTATTCTCAACTATTCTTTGTCATTTATTATGATTTTTCACCACCAGTCTCTATATATTTTTTGATTACTTTGCAATGAGAATTGGTTGAGTCTAATATCAAGCAGAAAGTTCAGATCACAGTCAAAATAAGTTGCATGAAGCCTCTTTGGTCTATCAAGTACTGCCCACAGTGCCAGAGCTAATCACTAATTAAATTAATAATCAATTCTAAATGCCAGGAGAGAAAATCCTACATCAAAGTCAATTGTCAAGTATTTGAGAACACTAAGTGCAGACCTAAAATTGTGACTAAATCATCTTTCTTGTAACCCAGGAATACTTCCATTCCATCTCGAACATCTGTCTGTTAGGGTTGGTCTTTCTTCTTCTGGTACTGTGCCAAGACAAATGCAGGAGTATACATTCTCAGCTCGATTGAGCCAGGCATGTGATTATTTTTTTGATTTTAGATTAAAGAACAAATGTCGCTGTTCTCTTCACAGACACCTTCCTATGTTCCCCTCCCAGAACATTCCTTTCAGGTTAATAAAATAACCCTAACTTAATGTACATAGTATGGATTTTGCCACTGTCTCACTCTGTTAAAATAGATTATCTCACTGTTGCTATCTTAAAATATATTCATCATCATTTATCAATCGGGTAACTTTCGTCTCTCCCTTCCTTATATACTAGGACATACAGAAGTGTAAGAAATGAATCTGCTTTTCAGACGCTAACTTGCTCGCTGCATGAAAGACAGGCTTCTGACCAGACACGCAACGACTCGAAGCAGAATAGCCTTCCCATAGGGTGTCACACATGTGAACCCAGACATTTCTGTGATGCCTAAAGTCAGAGAACAAACTCGGCCCTAGTAGGCTTTATCCTTCTTTGGTCTCATCTGTTCACATGCGCTGCCAGAAATGACTGATAAAGAAGTGCTGCTACCGCCAGAACCTGTCCAGAGCATCCGACATGTGAGTCATGTTCGCTCAGTTGGGATGCTCCCCAAATTGCCATTCTTGTGAAGACAAGAGCAGTGCTGGCCTATACGCAAGTAGAAATGCGGGGGGTCTCCCCTGAGTTCACTGTCACAGCGGTCTCCTAGTTCTCCTCCTTTAAAGTCAAACCAACAGTCCCATGAATACTAGTGGACTTAGAAAACCAGGGAGGGATTTTTTTTTTTTTTTTTTGTGGTGCCGGGGATCGAACTCAGGGCCTTGTGCTTGCAAGACAAGCACCCTAATCACTGAGCTAAATCCCCAGCCCTACACTGCCATAAAAAAGGATAAACTAGAGTCATTCATATATAAATGGATGTTTCTTGAGAACATACTCTTAAGTGAAATAAATCGGACACTCATGAGCACGCATCGAATTGTTTCTCTGATATGAGAGACCATAATTGTAAATAAGGACAAAGAGGTGTAATAGATACTATATAAAAGGAGGATGGTGAGCAGAGGA
>PVJO010026500.1:0-21029 GCA_004026905.1 Hystrix cristata
TTTTTTTTTTTTTTTTTTTTTTTTTTTTTTTTTTTTTTCATTCCCTGTTCGGAAGACTCCTTACCTATGATTTTTTTTTTTTTCTGGTGCCGGGAATCGAACTCAGGGCCTTGTGCTTGCAAGGCAAGCACTCTAACCACTGAGCTAAATCCCCAACCCCATGATTTTTGACATTGATACATGAAACATATTGTGAAAAAAATCTTTCTTTTTATGAGAAACAAATTCAATAAAAGCAGACAGCATGTGGCCTATGTAAATGGAGACATTGAGACACATGGTTAATGGTAGTGTTGTCACTAAAGATGGATACAGAAAAGGAGACAGAAATTCTATTTGGAATGTTGAGTTAAGGACTTTAGGAACCATTTGCATAGAGGGTGTTCTATGGAGAACCACTGGCTGATGCAATATCACCATGGTTCTGGATGTCAAACTCGGTACAACCAAATGAGAACTCAAAACTAAAGTTTTATATTACCAACTGAACATGGCAAGTAGAGATGAACTTAAATAAAAATATGTAAGAGCAGGAATTATCTTCTATATTGCTAGTAGACAGCCCCAAATCTGTCATCTTGTGCATACTACAGAAGGTCACCCACTCACCAGATATAGTGGTTGCCTCCTACAAGACTGCTGTTCTAGGTCCACTTATACATTGTTTGTGGCTTTCCTAAGTGGGTATTGCACACTGCTGGTGGCTCTGCTGCAAGGGCAGATGTCCTGTTCCCATGGTTTCAGTAGACATTTCAATGGAGAAGCTTTGCCATATTTGTACTGTGAACAATGGGCTACTGCCTGTCTTCCCAGGTCTTTCTTCAAAATCTCAGTGGAAGCTTACAGTGACATCACAGCTCTTCATTTTTGCGAGCCTGCAGAATTACACCACATGGATACAACCAAGGAGTGTGTGTGATCTGTGGCTCATACAAAAGGGAGACCGAGACTAAATACAAGGCTACCTTGTGACAACCCATCCTTGTGGGAACTAAGCTGAGTCCTGTGATAACTATATTAATTCCTTCTAAAGATAGAGATGACTCACTGAAGATTTTTGGGCCCGCAGGGCCCCATGTCTTAAAAGTTTCACCAACTCTCAATATTGACCCACTAAGAACTAAGCTTCCAGCACATGAACTTTTGGGGGAAAAAAACCACATTCAAACTATAGCACATATTAAAACACTTAAAATACTACCTAGCATGTAGGAAACAATACAGTCTACTTTTGATAGCACATGACTTATGAGAATGAAAAGGATATTGGAGTTATTTCTGAAAACAATGATTTTTTTCAACTCAGATTTCAGGGTGAAATCTAAAATTTATGAATGGATTTGAACAAAATATAGTGCAATACTAGAAATACTCTATTTGACAATCTAAAATGGCTATATAAATGATGATGGATTTTAAGTATTAAAATTACATTTGCAGAGATTATAATAGCTCGATAAGCATCAGCTATAATATTATATAATATAATTATTTTGTGATGAAGGGATATATTTTATAATCTTTCTATCTAGCGTATGTAAAAATAGAATGAAAATTGTTTTCAAAATGCTGACAAAATATGAACAACTATGTTTTTGTTATATGTTTATAGGGAATTTGAAATATATTTCTTAAAAGTTTCATTTTGCCATATTAGTTTTATAATCATATTTTTAAGAAGGTAATTCATCTGACAATGCAGTAAATAAATTTATTTCCCATATGCAGGATCAATTACATGAATTTATTATTAAATACAAACCCTCTGGGAGAAAAAAGTAAAATATAACTTTGTATGGAACTAGCATATATAAGCTTGTAGTAATATGTTTCTTTTTTGAAAATGTGATATTGTAATGGGAAATTTCCTTATATTCTGCTACATTCCACAAATTGATAAAAATAAACCAATGCCTGCCTGTATGTTTCACACATTAACATTTCCTGATAAATATATTTTCCAGTATCAGGAAATATAATTGAGAATGAGGATTTATATTATTAAAATTTCAGCTAATTCTCAACTTCATAATGTTATTTGGTAATAAAAAAGTTGAATTTTTCATACAGATGAATATGAACTTTTAAAATATTTCCTAAACTTCAAAAGAAGGCTATTGTTCACTTCATCTATGCTACATATAGAGCGTGGAAGTCATTACTTCCATTCCTACAATAAGTAAAACCTGGGAAAACGGAAAATCAATGATTTTATTGATCCTAGGAAAGAACTGATGTTATAGGGCAAATCTGTGGACTCAGGTGTTTCCAGAGACACGTATCAACAAGATCTACTTGCCTAAAGTAAAATCCAACAGAGGCATTAACTAGAAGGAAGTTTAAATGCATGAAATGCTCAGGTTGAAAGAAGGCAGTCAGGAGAGTAGGAATCTCCGAGAAGAGAATTTTATGGGACCTTGGACAATTTTCATTCATTTGCTCATCAGAATCACACCATGTTCTTATGGTAAGGATTCCTAAGAGACACTCGTGAACCTAACAGAAGAAAGAAATGTTTTGAAACACACTTGGAGCCTTTCGCTTGACAAGTGCCTACCTTCCATGGCAAAGGCTATACCAAGGGGCAGTTTTCAAACTCTGTCCTGACTAGAAGAAGGAAGTTTATTCTCCCTACTCTACAGGGTGCCCTTCTTACCGAAGGGAGTGGAAGAAATATTGTCAGTGGATTCAGGCATTCAGAGAAAACTGGGGATGCCACATGCAGGGAAAGAAGTAGGGATCAGGACCATGAAGAACAATTATGACTGAAGAAAAGATTGAACGCTGATGAAGACACTATCTGGAGACATGGGCCCATAAGTGACTGAGGTTTAATTGGAATGTTAAAGACCATTCCTCATCCTGCACCAACAAGGCTCCAGAATAAAGAACGGTGAATCACAGTTGTAAGATGTGTAGTCACAGGCTCTGAGAAGAACTTAGGGAGGGTCCAAGGCAAAGAAGCAAAATTAAAATAAAAACATTGGACAATATTTACTCTCTTATAACTATAGGTACAAGAACCACTCGATACAGGTAGACTCCTTGTCAGGGTAGCATAAATCTTCATACTAAAGAACTACATACCCAGCTCCTTTTACTTAATCTGCTTTTTTGTCGAAACAAATGACAAGATCTACCAAACAGACAAGAAAGAAAACAGTACGAGGAGATAAAATAGACATCTGAGTCACATTCACATGAGACACAGATATTGTAAATATTCAATATGCGATTTAAAAATGGTTGTGATTAATGTGTGCTCTAAATGTTCATACATTGATGTTTTAATCCCAGTTCTTCAGAATGTAACTGTATTTGAAGACAGTCTTCAAAGAGGTGATCTCATTAAAATGAGATCTTTAAGACAGACAGTAGTTGAACCTGACTAACATCCTCATAAGAAGAGGGAATTTGATACAAACATGCACCGAAAGAAGAAGATAAAAGGGTCAGGAAGAACGTGGTCAGGTACAAGCCGAGGGGAAATGCTCCCTCACAGACATCAGAAAGAACCCTATCAACACTGTGATCTTTGACTTTTAGCTTCCAGAACTGTAAGAAAAAGAGTCTCTGTTGCTTAACCTTTTTTACTACTTTTTTTTGCTTTTTTTTTTTTTTAACTTAACCTATTTTACTTTTTTAAAGCCCTAGCAAATGAATACAGGCACTATTAGGTGCTATCCACAATTAATAATTTCTTCTGGAAAACAGACCATTTGAGCTCTTTATCTACATTTAACCTTTACATAAGGGTAATTGGGAAATTTTTATTTTCTACAGAATAGATTTTATGTTATTTTCATTACACTGAAGTCTTTCTCCATGAAATCCCAAATCTCTAAAGCATGTAAGGCAATGAATTTGTATTGCGGGCAATCAATAAGCCTTTTCCTCCTGCTGCTACAGTTACTTCAACACCCACATTTTATTCCCATTCCTCCAATTTGAACCACATGCCCTTCTCTGAATCGATCTCGGTTTGTTAGCAGCCATACAGAAGACCATAATTCCCAGTCTAGGAGCTCAAATATCATTGTATAACTGTAGCTAAGGCTATAGATGTAGTTCAGAAATTATCTCTTTTCCCTGAATCCTTAAAAAAGATCATATTGGTTATACCACATATATTCTAAATGTGAGGGTAGTTAAGGGCTTTTACATAATAACAATAGCAGTATCAATAGTCATAACAACATTGATTTCTAGAGTTTACAAAATCCTAGAAATAATCTTTCATTCATTTAACTGATATGGTAGCCAAGCTGCAGAAATTATAAATGAATACCTTGCCTGGTCCCCCTGGTCCCACGACCAAGAAGACACTATTAGTTCAAGTCTCCTAACTCTGGGTCCTTGCTCTTCCCGCTCATCAAACATCTATAATGAAAGTGATACATAATTTCAGAGGAGAATCAGGTGTAGTTATACTCTGGCTACTGTAAAATTAAATGTAATTCTTCCGTGACTACAAATGATCAGTTTCCAAACACTGAGAAATTGAATCAGTATAGCATGAAAACATGGGTGTCTGTGATTGTTAAGCTAAACCCCTGCAACAATGAAACAACTAACTGACCCCCAAAGGGTGACAATGACCCAAAAGAAATGTGTTCATTTTACAGAGACATCTTTAATGCTTTGTAAAGACGATTTTAAATACCCCTATGTTTACGGCGATGTCAGATTAAGACCGACACTATGACCTAAACAGTGAGTTATTTCCTTAAACTGCTCTACTCAGCGAATTAAAAGAATAACAAAGTGTTAGATGGTGGTGCTTATTTTTTTTTGAAAATATACCAATTCTGAAAAGATACCAGTGATCTTCTGCAAAGATAACAAAGATACCAATGAAATGACATACTGAACAATGTGAAATGACAACTCTTGTTTTATATCCAAAAATGAAGCAAGTGGAACTTACAGAGAACTATTCAAAATATTATGCTCCTTTTAATAAGAAAATCATACATGTATGAAACACACACACACACACACACACACACACACACACACACATACACACACCCTGGTGGGGGATAAAAATTCAGCGGTGCCTTAATATCTTCTCAGGAAGTTACTCAGCTTAACAAAAATGTACTGGAAGAAAGCAGCTCTCAGAGAAAAATGCTGTCTTCTATCCAAAGGTCTTCAAAGGTCTTCCTAGTTCGGGGAAGTGATTTTGGTGTTTTTCTGCTTTTGGATTTTGTTTTTTCCTGTCTTCTGATCAAACAGCATACTTCTCTGGTGTTAAGAGAAATACAATATTTCGAATAAGACACTTTTGTCATTCTGATATTTCAGGTACCTTTAATCTATTGATAACATTCTCATGAATAGAATGATTTCAAACTTAATTTTGCCCTCTCTTCCTTCAGGAGCTAGCTGCAGAATCATCCAACTATAAAGAATAGGAAAACAAAATTTTAGCTTTGTCTCATTTTCACCCATGAGAAAAGAGAAAATACACGATTGTTGTTCAGTCAGGAAGAGTTTCTATTAAAAATATTTTCCTGTGATTTTTAAGCCCAGTGGTATTCTGTGGTTTATTAAAAAATATATCTGCTTCTTCTAGACCTTTCTACATTTCAGAAAGAGTGATCTAGCTAAATCTAAAAAAATCTTTAATGAGATTATAATTTGATGCCCTGATCCAATTCTTTTCCTTTAGAAGTATAGAAATATTTCATAAATGGTGAGAACATGATTATTTATTTGGAATCCTTTGGCAGCACAGGAACATCTTTCTTACCCAGCATGACTTTGAGCAGGCAGATACTCTGTTTGACAGGAGAGATTATCACATTGACTGATCTGAACCACAGGTTTAGAAAAATCAATCAGCCTTGCTTCAATTCCAACTCGCATCTCAGAAGAAATAAACTGAATCACTTCGCTAAATGCCCTTTCAAAGAGTCTGTACAACATTTGAAAAGACTTCTACTTGATCATACTTTTCTGTACATTAGCTACTTGTCCCTTAATGCCACCAACATTAACCATACATGAGCAATGGGCAAAGCTGTCCTACCCACACGATGAGACCTGTTTATCTCTAAGACATTAAGTAGGTGAAATAAAAATACACCAAATGAACCCCAACAGGAAAAACTTGTCGAGTTGTTCTGTTTATTAGCAGGACGACCTTTCTATCCTTATCTTTGAAGAGAGAGGAGTCAAACTGTGAAAAGTTTGCTTATTTATTTTTTTTTTATAATGAGAAAAAGATTACAGGCCTAGAAAGTCTTATTTTTCTGTTTTTGATTGTCACAACCCTTATCCCAAAGCAGAAAAGCAACTCTTCCACATATTTTATAGAAGGTCATTAACTATGCCAAGCCTCTGACTGTACAGATTCTTCTCTTTTGCCAGGACCCAGATACCTCTGGTCTTCTGTATTCAGGCTAACACCTCATCTCTCAAGTACAGCTCCTAGACAAAACATTTATTAACACCCCTCTGCTCGCCCTCAGCCCCAAATCCTGATCATTCCATTCTATTGCTACCTCAGTTCTTAAATTCTCTTCAAAATTCTCGCTCTGGGAGAAAGTCAATTATTTAATAGCAGGGAGCTTGTATTATTTATATTCAATTTCCATTCTTTCAATGTATCATGATATCACAATATCAGTGATAAATTCATTTATGTTGCCATAATATATAAACTAATAGTCAAAAAACCCACAATTTTCTCCCAAAATATTTCAACGTGTGTGATTATTTTAATCACTTCTAAAATTACGGAGATATTCAGTAAAATTCTCATATAAAAAGAAACATGCAGCAAGGTTGTTCTTTCTGTTACAATTTCTTCTGGATTTTCCCTCTTGCTCTGTGCAAATTATTCTAGCCCAGTTTGACACAGGCTGTCATGGCCATGCCACTCGTCAATTATATCATGTCCCTGACAAGCAGCTTATCTTGAGTCTTTTTAGTGAACTCACATTAAGTCACTCTCCATACCATGCACTGGTCCTACGAATTTGTCTCTCCCTAGCCTGCCTACTTTATTTTAATCCTAGAAATGACTACAAAATCTTTATATATATATATATATATATATTATAGCTTGCTTCTGAAATTTGTAGAAATGCTTTTAATTCTTTAGCCTTGCTAAAAATGATTTGCCTACCTGTGTAGAACATGCCTTAAAAAAACTCCAATGGTCTTTTACGATACTATTTCTTCAACAAAGCAAACAACTAGGAAGACAGGAGAAAAGATCTATCAGGCTAAAATTAAATATTGAAGTTCATAAGTAACTATTCAGTAAGCAAAGAGATGATTTAGGGCTTAACACATAACTAGCATTCCCCCCCAAAAAAAAATCACCTGGTATTTCATCACAATGGCTTATTTCTCCACCTGAAAGGTTTCTGCTTATTATCTGCACATATACCCTACAGCATTTGTATTAATTGTATTTGTCCAGGATGACTCCCCACACACTGAGGCCAAAGTCTGTGTTTTCCCACATCCGGTGACTAAAGAGTTGCATCCTTTTTCTTCAGAAATTTTAAATTCCCTCCTTTTGTGTGAGTCCCTCAAAGTAGCTCTAGTTATAATCTATAACACTGATTTCTGTTGTGTAATTATCTGTAGAAAGTTGCCAGATGCTCTGTCCATTCTTCTAGGAATGGCTGTTCTCTAAGTTGGTTCTGGCTAACTTCACATTTTTCAAGGATTTTAAAGCAAAAGACACTGACAAAGCAAGCAAGCACATACACACACACACACGCGTGCACACACACACGCGTGCACACACACACACACACACTCCTTCCAGTTATATTTCTTAATCTTCTACTCTGAGTTCATCTAATCTATTGGAAATGATGTCATCTGATGTCCTTATCTTGGATTTGAAAACTAGATTGGGTCAGTGGTTCTGAAATCTGGATATTTTGAAATCAAAATAAATTATTTTGGGTATTTTCTTGGCACTGGAAATTGAACCTAGGGCCTTCACACTGAGCTCCAGCCCCATCCCCTTTTACTCTGAGACAGGATCTCAGTATAAGTTGCTCAATTGCCTGGGCTGGGGTTGAACTTGAGGCCCTCCGGCCTCTTCTCTCAGAGTGCAAGCTCTGAGGTGAGGGTTGTATGCTCCGGGCCACACCTTAGTAGAAAGGCCTCAGGATGCATTTTTCCACAATGCAGTCAAGATATCTCACCATAGGACAGTTCATGTTCTACAGACGCTGTTTTAGTGGGCCACATGCGACTAGTTAGACAACTTCTCCAAACTAGCATTAGAAACAAATAGACTAGCTCAGTGATGGCAAAACTTTTGGACCTTTCAATGATAACAAATAGCGTATGGTGGTATGCGTGCCATAGGTTTGCCACCACTGAACTATATGACCATTCACTATTTTTTATGATTCAAGCTTCTTTGTTTACATAGAAGCAGCATTCTAATAGGACACTTTGAATGCACTAGTTCAGTTGCTACAGATGTTTATTATTCATTGAGATGAGAAAGAAGGACTTGTAACTTACATGTGATAATCAGTTTTAAAATTGAAAAAACTAATAATAGAAATCAATGTACATGTATGCTGAATGTGCTGCACCAGAAAGTAACTTGAAATGACCAGTATAATTCTTTATCTAGAGCTGAAATGTTCAAGAAACAAAGTTACAGAACATGCTGTCACTATTAGGAGGGACTATTACTATATTTCTGGTGTTATTAATATCATGCACCTGACGTGTTGCCATTTATCAGCTTTTATTATCTAATTTCAATATGAGAATGTCTGTCTTCAACTCAGTATCAGATATTATTAATGAAAATTTTAGAAAAAAAGATAAGTTATTAAAGTTTCATAACTCATTGGTAAAAGATTATCTGGGACAGTAACAACAAACAAGTTGTCAAACAAATGAATGCTATTAAATTTTGTTTGATAAGTACTTAGAAAGGTAAGCTAAAATGGATTTCAGATTTATACCCAAGATACAGCAGACATAGGTCATTTTAAGCCCTGAAATGGACCCTTGCTAGGTTTAGTGCCTGATCTTACAAGCAGGCACTTTAAGAATCACATAATTTAATTTTAAGCTATGAATATATTTGGAGAATACACTAACATGTAGTTTAATACTAATTATGCTACGAGCATATGATTTATGTTGCATATTCATGGCTAATGTTACATGATGTTAAACTTTTTGTGAGGACCACAATATTCAATTGTGTTTATCAGTACAATAATCACTATAGTATTTGTACTGTGACCAGAAATTTTACAGTGCCATAAGAAAAACAGATGAGCGTCTAGAAGATTCTTTGCATTCTATCTAAAGCCTTTCTTGAGGAAGAGCTTTAGAAAGTATTTATTGACGTAGGTGTAGGCAAAGACTTTATGAACAAATCCCCAGTTGCCCAGGAAATATCACAAAGAATCAACAACTGGGACATGATCTTGTTAAAAAGCTTTTGCACAGCAAAAGAAACTACCAACAAAGTGAAGAGATAACTCACAGAGTGGGAAAAAATTTTTGCCAGCTATTCCTCTGAGAAAGGACTAACATCTCAAATATATAAAGAACTCAAAAATATCAGAACCCCCAAATTTAAAGACCCAATCCAAAAGTGGGCAGCAGAAATGAAAGACACTTCGCAGATGAAGAAGTAGAAACAGCAGATAGACATATGAAAAAATGTTCAACATCACTGGTCATTCAAGAGATGCAAATTAAAACAACCCTGAGATTCCACCTCACTCCAGAAAGAATGACTATTATCAACAAATCAGCCAATAACAAATGCTGGAGGGGCTGTGGAGAAAAAGGAACCCTTCTCCACTGTTGGTGGGAATGTAGACTGGTACAACCACTATGGAAATCAGTGTGGAGATTTCTCAGGGAACTAGGACTAGAGATTCCATTTGTCCCAGCTATTCCACTTCTTAGTATCTTCCCAAAAGAATTAAAAGCATCATACTGCAGCGATATATGCACACCCACGTTTATAGCAGCACAGTTTGTAATAGCTAAATCTTGGAAGCAGCCCAAATGCCCATCAACAGCAGAATGGATAAAGAAAATGTGGTTTTTTTTTTTTAATACAATGGAGTACTACTCTGCCATAAAGAATGATAAGCTTGAGATATTCCTAGGTAAATGGTTGCATCTTGAGACCATACTCCTAAGTGAAATAAATCGGACACACACGTTTAAATACTGCATAGTTTCTCTGGTGTGAGAAACTGAAGCGTAAATAAAGACTAAAATGTATTATATTGAGAAAGGGAAGAAAATGTCCAAATGGGAAAGGGAACAAGGGAGGGGGAAAGGAACAGAGGGAAAAGAGAAATAAGAAATGAAAGGAAAAAATGGAAACGAAGTTTTTGTAAATAGGGAGGGAGGAGGGGGGAGGGCAACGGGAAAAAAAGAAGCAACAAGGTATATCATGTACAGGTACAAATCCCCAATGATGAACATTATCAATATGTATATCGAAAATGTACCATTAAAATAAAATTTAAAAAAAAGAAAGTATTTATCTAAGTAAGAAAGGTTTTATTTAAAAAATTTTTTAGCACTGATTGATCTTACCTTTGCACTGACTAAGAAAGAGATATGGCATTATCCTCCTAGTTCAACTCTATGGTATAAATACAAGTAATTACAGAGAATAAGAAAAAAAAATATTGGGGGGAGTGCTGCTGGGGATTGAACTCAGGGCCTTGGACTTGCTAGGCAAATGCTCTACCACTGAGCTAAATCCCTAACCCCATATTAAATGCTTTCACATTATATTTAAGAGTTTTAAGAGTTCCTATATTTTTAACAATTAAAACGTTGTTTATTTGTATCTTCAATGCTATTATTTTTGTCTCATTTGTGACCATGAAGAGAAAACAAAGAATATTTTAACATTTAAATCTTAGCAAGATTCAATAGTTTTCTCCCTAAAATGCTTCTTAATCTTTGAGCCCGTGTTTATATTAATGAGCACTGCATACTTCGAGCATATGCCTACAAATGACTATAACATACTATTTTACACACTACAGATATCCCAAGTAATCTTTCCTTGTTGCATCTACTTACTTCCTATGCTGGCTAGGAGAAGCACGCATTTCACATTAAAATGATAGTAACCATTGGGGCATGGTGGTACATGCCCGTGATCCAAACTACTTGGAATACAGAAGCAGGAGCATCACAAGTTCAAGGCCAGCCTGAGAAACTTATATTTCTTGTCTCAAACTAAAAATAAAAATTATCTGTGGGTATAGCTCTGTGGTAGAGCACATGTATATGACCAGTATGTGTGAGGCCCTTGATTCAATTGCTAGGAAAAAAAAGATAGTAATAAGAATTTTTAAATTTGAAGAAAAACTGTATGAAATTTTATTAAAGAAATTTGAAATATGCATGGAAAAGAGATTGTTATCTCTAGAGAAGACTCTGAAATGGTAAATATGCTTAAATGTAAAATGCATTAGAAAATTAACAAAATCTCTGAACTATGTAATGTATGATGAACACAAAGAGAAAAACTAGAAGGCATGTTTCTATAAAAATCATTTGAATTTAAACATGCAGCATACCTGCTATGCTACTTCAAAGCTTTGAACAGTTTTGGACATAGCTAGATTTGACAAAACTATTTAAAAGAGGGGACACACGAATGTGTCTCTGGTGCTTTCAAGTTCTGACCCAATTTGAATTCTTTTCTGGATGAATTTGTGTCAGGTTTGTTTGATTTTAGTGTCTCATTCATATTACTTCATATTCATTTCTGCTTTCTTTCCATGTTGAGTTTTAATTCATTAGTTAATACAAAGAGTTTGCTTTCCTCAAAAAAGCTTTACAAAGTAATGGCCATGGAATCCACGGCACCCAATCACTCTAAATTGGATGTTATTGATCTGTAACAAGTAGCAATTATTCTCTACACAGGGGTGCTAGCAGGAATGGTATTTTAAAGCACTTTTGGTATGTAGAAAATTTCCTGGTTTGGAATGTGAATTAAAAAATAATTATTTATGTATCCAGTCTCTTTACTCACAATAAACCATTTAACAGCCCACAGTCAACAGTGGTGCAGAGTAAAACTCCACAATTATTGTGGGGTTCTGGGTTGTTGGAAGTTGGGAAATAACTAAAATTATGCAATGCTTTTAATTACAATGCATATGGAAGTAATATAAAACATACTTTAAAGCATAACATGCTATAGAAAATTAGGAGATTAGATCTGCTTTTAAAAATATCCTTATCAACACATTTAAGCAACGTAGAAGACAAAAAAATTATGATAGCAATTACAAACTTCAGGAATGTTGGAAATGTTTTAAAATATTAGAGAGCACAGGACAGGGTCATGTATAATCACTTATACCTATAAAACAACACTGGGGAGGCAGCAATAAGCAGAAGCATTGTAGCTGGTATCAAATATGCTATCTGACCCTGTATTCTCTGCTCAGAGGAAGATAGCACAACAGGAACATTTTAATGCACAAGACACTGTTTAAAGGACATTGTCTAGAATAACATAAATCAACATGGAAAAACCTATTTCCCAAAGAGTCTTGATGCAAATGTTATGTCTTCTTAAAACACTGGCTTTTTTTTTTTTTTTTTTTTTTGTCTTTTTGCAGGAGTGAAACAGGTAGCAAGGGTATTAGCCCTGCCTGGTCGATTTTGCAATTATTAAAATTGACAAATTAATGCTATTAAAAATGATTAGCATTAGTCCTTTTAATGTGATAGAATGACATAAAGAAACTTCAGAAAAGAAGATCATAGACACTAATATCTGCCGTTTATATAACATCACAATACTGAATATTAATTATGGATCTGTCAAGTGGCATTCAGAATGTTTCCCAAAGTGAGTTTTATGAGAATTAGAATAGTTATTTTCAATGCTGAACTAAAGCTAAGGTCTCAAGGTCACAGCAAAAGCCTGCCTCATGCTATAGGGTTGAGGACTGAGCTTTAGAATCACCATTTCAGATGAAATCCCCAAATGATGCTGATTCAAGCAAATATTTTATAGCCACCACTATTGCAAGACACCATTGATCATATACACAGGAGAAAAGACTACACACCTATACATGTACATATATGTTCTTATTAATTTAATATATGAGCATATATATTGTATATGCACATATAAGACACATATAAGCATAAGTATATAACGCACCCATGCTTGTCAGTATTCTTTTTGACTTATTAACTACTATCATCAATAGATCATTATAAGCAGATCAGTACTTCTTTGCCTTCTCTACCCACTCACATTTCTACATGGGAAACCAAAGGAACTAATTTTATTCATATTTGCTTGGACAGGATAACAGTAAATTTATCATCTTGTCGAGGTTAGCATATTACACAAGTAATGAAACATAATCAGCTATAGTAAAACTGTGCACATGACATAAACATATAGATAGAAATTCTAACAGTGGACAACTTTTCATTGCAATCCAACAATCTATATCATCTGATCATTTGTTTCTGAGTGAGCGACTTTCCAAGTAGTTTTTAACATTCTAAACTGTTACTCTCTAGTAAGAAAATTTTCATAATATTGAAATATTGAATTTGCATCATGATGATACATTGAGTGGTCTGTGTTTTATAATGCAAACTCATTTAGGAGAAATCATGACAGTGTAATTATTATTTGACATTCTGCCGAGAAACATCTTCCTTGAAACTACCAAATTGCAGTCAAGTTGCTGATGAAAATAATAAATACCAAACATTCCTGTTTGCATAGAATAATGTATATTAGCTATGACTTTTTAAAATGAGTCCCTATTTATTTGAGCAAACACAAAATATATTCTTGTAGGGAAACTTGCCCACAATTTTGGCGGTATTTATGTGCTATCACAGTAATGGTGATGCACACTTAATGATGTTGCTGTGCAGACACAATTGTTTATTTAAAACAAGAATCATTTATCATAATAAAGTAATTACACAAACAAAATAGTCTACCAAATTAAAAATGAAACTTTTTCGTTTTCTTATTCAAATTTAAATATTTCATGATGATTTTTTGAATGGTTTTATGTGTCCATTATTAATAAGGTCATTTTAATTTTAATGTTATATGTGATGAAGGGGTTTGCTGTTCTTGTACTGGAATATCTTTCTAGGTAGCCTTCCTGTGCATTAGAGGCTGTGAAACTAAAAACTACATCTCTCTCAAAGACAAAACAAAGGATACTTAAGTAAATGTAAGGGAATTGAAATTATCCCATGCATACTATCAGACCATAGTGCAATGAAACTAGAATTCAATGGCAACAGAAACCAAAAAAACACATAAACACATGGAAACTAAGTAATGTACTTCTGAACAACAGCTGGGTCACAGAAGAAATTAAAGAAGAAATTAAGCAATTTATACAGTCAAATGAGAATGACAATACAACATACCAGAACCTATGGGATACAATGAAAGCAGTGCTACTGGGGAAGTTTATCACATTGAATTGCCACATCAAGAAGACAGAAAAAGCTCAAATAAACAACTTAATGTTGAACCTCAAACACTTAAAAAGAAGAATAAATCAAACCCAAAGCTCATACACAAGAGGAAATTATTAAGATCAGAGCTGAAATCAACGCAATTGAGACCAAAAAAAAAAAAATCAACGAATCAAAGAGTTGGTTCTTTGAAAGACTAAACAAGATAGACAAACCCCTGGCCAACCTTATCAAGAAAAGGAAAGAAAGGACCCAAATTCACGCAATAAAAAATGAAAAGGGTGAAGTCACAACTGACCCATCACAAATTCAAAGGATCATCAACACCTACTTCAAGAACCTCTACTCAAACAAGATGGAAAACACGGAAGAAATGGACAGATTCCTAGAAAGACAAAACAAACAAACCAAACACACCACCTTACCAAGAGATCTGTACGGTATTTGCATTCTGTTGGTTCATAGTGCCCTTGCACTGCAATTAGGAAGGACTGAAGTGTACTAAAAAACAGTTGTCCTGGTCTTATAGACATGTTATAGTTCTGGTGGCTACAGATTTATCCTGAGATTCCAGCTAAAGTGTTTTAATCCGGAACCATCAAATGTGACAGCAACTTCTTAATGACCAAACTTTGTGATCATGCAATTCTCTGGGTAGCACAATTCTTAGGGTTGTTCTGGGAATCCTTCTGGAAATCCGTTCTGTAATGCAGTCTATGATTCTTCCCAAAATTTTAGGAACTTTGCTTCATGCTTCAAAATAGCTGGAATATTTCCTGTTATCTCCAAACGATCCCTCACCAGTAGATTAATAACACTGAAGTGGAATTTGAAAGCTTTTCTGTCGTGTGTGTTTGTGTGTGTGTGTGTGTGTGTGTGTGATGTTAATTGGGGATTATGTAAATTTAAACACCTATCCCAACACAATTCTTTTAAATGTTATAGCAGATAAATCGGACACTTTATAACATGTACACAAAGGGATGTGTGTCTGTGTGTGTGCACGCGTGTGTGTGTGTGTGTGTGTGTGTGTGTGTGTTGGACAGACATAATCTGGTCCCATAGGCTTCGTGGCTTTGGTCTCCTAAAGCGATAATAAACATATTTCTATTTATTACATTAATTTAGATTAGTGATCACTTTATTTCAACAGAGTGTCAAAATCAACTAATCTATAATTATATCTGGAAAAACATTTTAAAGAAATCCAGTGTAAATCCAATATAAATAAGCATTCTTTGTGGAACTTGGAATTAAAATTATATTAGATTATCCTAAGGTATACAAAATTTACCTTAGAAATCCAGTTTATCAAGCAATTCAATGTAAATAACTTGACCAAATCTTAAGGTAGAACTATCCTCAATAGTGTTGTATCTTCATGCAACACTGAGGTTAGCCAACCAACTCCTACTGGACAGGGACTATGATTTAATATGCAGCTTTACAGCACACCTTTTATGTAATTTGATTGTTGGAAGACAATGAAAAACCTCAATATTTAATTCCTATTTCTCAAATTTTTAATTTGACAGACATTTGCTGAGCATGGTGTGCGGCGCTAAATTGGGTGCTGGGTCTGAGGAGCTCCCTGCGGCCAGAATTAGGAGACTGACTTCCTCTGCAGCTCCTGCAATGTGCTGTGTGCATTTACACTCACTAAAGTCAGGCGTCATTTCTATTTACAATATGTTCTAAGAAATAATTGCTCATAGTAAAACAGAATAAAAACTATTCACTCATACACACAAAACGTGTTTAATGATATGTAATACATTCTATTTTTCCAACTTATTAGAGCTAATTTGACTCATTTCAAATCTTATCTCAATATCAATCCAATGAGATTCCACTTAGTGTGTGACAGCCTAAGATATGAGATCATCATCTGAAAATAGTACTTACAACTAGAAGAAATTATTGCAGTTTGAATGTTAAAGAGGTGGAAGAGCATTAATTTTAATAAAACTCATTTTTCATCTCGTTCACTCCAAGAGTAATTTAATTTAAAAAGATCAAATGATTTGATGGAAATAAAAGTTTCCAAATACCCAACAGGAGGGTATTGGTAATGAAAAGAAACCTGACTTTCATCTTTATGATGTGGCGAGCTTTAACATTTTAATGAATGGACCAATTTATACGGAGTCAAAGCCTTGCCATTTGATATTAAGGTCATCTTTTCTAAAAGCTTCATGTTTTCTCAAACTATATTCAACTTTGAAGTATTTGTTATTTCTAGAAAACTGTCAATTATACATTAGTATACCTGATAGAAGCAAAAAGTAAAATGAAAGGTTAGGATTTCTCTTGATTATATGTCAATAATTAGAAGCATCTACAAAAAAATAATTAGAAGCATCTCTTTATAGGTACTAAAAATCAGGTCTTTAAACAAGATTATAGGTAATCTTTCTCTCAGTTTAAACAAAGCAAAGTTGGTTTTTCAGAAGACATGACTTCACAATTGGTTTCTTTTGTCCAACCATAAGTTACCTTAGTTGAAGGACATTTTCCTGAAATGTGTAATTTGGGTCCAGGGAACCTCCTCAGTTGATTGTCTAGATAGCTGGAGGAAGACCCTGTTGTCTCCCGCTACACTCCCTCTATTACAGTTTCATGCATATTATACTACAAATTGATAATGCTCCTGCTATTGCAATTTAGTTCGGAGAAAAAAATAACAGAGTTATCTGTGAGCGTACATGAATTTGAGCCCAAGATCTGCTACTTATTTTAGTAACTAATTCCAGAGAAATAGGTATGGTCTTCTCTTACTGGAAATGTGTGATAAAATTCCTAAGATAAATGAACTAGAAAATTAGTCAGATATTTGTAACTGTGTATATTTTAAATATGAAAAGCATTGGTATTAAGAGCACGTGCAAAAGAATATTGTGTGTCTGGACTTACTCTTCAAGAGGAGAACATTTCATTTGCATATCAACAACTCAGTGATACACATTAAATTTCCTTTGAGCTTAGGAAAATTATAATTCTCTGACTTGTTAAGCATGAAATGAAACCATGTTGGTTTCTTTTCTTTTTAATTGCTTTTTGGATGTTCTTCCTTGGCATCCCAGATTTCATTCCCTACTGATTCTCAGTGGTGAACAAATATTAGAATTCACTGTGGGTGTTGTTAATAAAATGGGTCCTTCTTCTAAGAATTCCAATTTAATCATTCTTTGTGGAAGCTAGAATTAAAATCATCCTATATTATCCTAATGTATACAAAATTTACCTTAGATAAAAAAGAAAAAGCAACATACTCTTAACTGGCCCAACTTCTGGGTTCTAAATAAGATCTACGTCCTAGAAGGAATAGCTGACACATATTAAAACTGAACATCACAGAGTCAGTGTGGAGGCCATTGATGAAGGTGGAACCATGGGGAGGAAAGACGAGAAGACTACATTGTTCAAATTATAAAGAATTTCTCAAGTGATTCATGTAACTTCTGAGTTTAGTTGTTATTGAATAAGTTTTAATCTTTTTATTATATTTTCACATATATTTTCTGTTCTCTTATTTCTGAGTGCTGGGGATGGAACTCAGGGCCTTGCACTTGCTAGGCAAGCGCTCTACCGCTTCAGCTAAATTCCCAATCCTTATCTATTCCAATATCTGTTAGAAATTTCAGTTATTCAGGAAAATAATTTTATCATGAGTTTAGAGTTGAAGTAAACTTATTTTATAGTGATGAGGAAAGGAAGAAGCTTATAAACTGCCTAATACAAAGAAGTGAGCTTATCTTGCAAAACAAGTACTTTAAATCCAAAACTAGTATTTTTCCTGCAAAGCACTCCCATTCTTCCCATAAAAACAAGTACTATATGTTCTTTCGTCCACTAGTTGGTAGAATATACATCCTTAACTAACTTTTACCATTGGTGGTGGAAAGAAATGAATGTCACTCAGGTCTCTTTCACAATCCACATCATTAACATCGATATGTTTGAAATATATTTCTAAATTTAGGATGCAAGCAATATGTACAACTCATTTCAGTGTAAGACTCCAGCTCTTCAAGAAAACCATACCCACGACTTCAATTTCCTTAATAAAAAGTTATAAATAACTCAAAACCTGGAACATGATAGACAAACACTATTGAAAAATACCACTTAGTAGGCATCAACTCATCCTGAGTAATTTTGCCAGATGATGTATGAGTATAATGAATGAATAAACTCAGATTGCCTGGTGTCTAGGTGGAAAAGACAAATGGGCACTAAAATGATGGGTGTCATGGGTGCTATAAGGAAGGGTGCTCTAATGATGGGTACCACGAAAATATTGTGCTCAGTTTCCAGCAGCCATGTTTCCCAGCTCAAGAGTCATACGCCTCTTTCCACTCGGCCTATGTTTGAGCTGTGTACCCAATGGCTTATGGAAAAAGTGATGGTGTATCACTTTTAAGATAAATGGCTTCCATCTTAATTGCTTGTTGTTGTCTGCTGGAAATCTATATTTATAGCAAACAATTGCAGCCAGTTTTGACAATGAATTAGAAAAAGAGAAACCAGCAGGAGGAAGACCAGCCAGCAGACTGTCAGGGGATAATGAGGCCTGGGAAGACATTAGCCGGAGAAGTAGAATAGAAGCAAAGGGGAACATATTGATAAATATGATTCAGGTTTAATTGAATGGGTGGTGTCTGAAATGATGACAGGAAGGAAGTAGAAGGAGAAGTAACAATGACTCACAGTTTCAGCCCTGGGGTCATGGAAAGAGGGTGAGTGGTTTCATTAATTTAACATAGAGAATGCAAGGGAGGGGAGGTTGGAGAAGGTGGCATGTAATAACAAGGCATATAAGTAATAAATTCTTAAATTTGTGCACTACTTTGGCATTTACAAAGTAATCTGAACCCATCGTATTATTTGTTCCTTGCAAATATTCTGTAGAGAAAGGGCAAATCTCTTCCTTTGGGAGATGAAGAAAACTAAGGCAATTAAATGTAATTACCTCAGTCAAGGTTACAAAACTGGTAAATAGCAGATCTGGGACTAGAATTCATGATCATGGTACTGTACTTTTTTCTGTTACAGTAAATGGTAATACAAATTTGTTAACATTTTGTCTATATTTTGAGACTGAACAGTCTGGTGTATTAATTGGATAACTATATAATTATTAGAAAACGGTATTCTAAAGCTCAAGCCTTTTTTAGAATGATCATAAATGTGTATTTATTGAGAGGAAATTCACAATGGGAACTTGATCTTCTTGGAGCAGGATGTTTGCAATATTATTTTTTAAATAATAGTTAAACCAAGTCTGAATTGTGTTTGGTGCTGACTGCACTGACGTCTGTATATAGATGAACTAGAACACCAGATTGTGAGGACAAGAGACGGGGATTCCAGAGCCTAAGTCCATGACCTGTCACCCACTAAACATGAAGACATGTCTCTTTCTCCATCCTCCCCTTTGCAGACAACATGTGTCCTATCCTCTCCCTGTAAGGACAAGGTATGCTGGAACAGTTCAGAAAGGGGGACACTAGGATATCTTCGAGGGTGAGAGTAGCTGCTGATCCATATCCTACACAAGAATATAGTCTCCTAAAACACAGAGAAGAAGTTCCAAAAATTTCCGTATTTATGACCCAATATAAATTCCCAGCTCTTAGCCCACCCCAGTGACCCAATAAAAGCTTGTTTCTTTCCTTTAGTAATGCACCAGTATGCTCTTCCCTTTCAGAGCTATGCCACCTCAACTCCTCTTCTACTCAAGATGAAGTCCTTTCCCCAACTTTTCTTCCTTCTCAATTAAAGCTTTGGGTTTTCAGTTCATGCCATTGTCTGAGTTTTAATTTCCATTATCACTGAATCAAATTTCCCGTGAGTCTGGTATCACAGAGGCCACTTAGAAGAGGGAGTGCACAAACCTTTCTGAAACCAAAAGGAAGATTTCCCTGAGAAATATTATTTGAATAAGGCCCTAAAGAATGGAAGAAGTTTGAAATGAGAATATTGTTACTAGCAGAGAAATCCAGGCAGGTAGAAAAGAAAAGGCAACAAAGCATCAGAAAGTTCATGTATTTCTTGATATTTAAGTTTTGTGTTTCTAGAAAATAATATAAGACCTTTTGCAGATGGAAAGGGGGTCTAGAGATGAAGGGAGCTCAGAGAAGGGAGAAGAGAAGAAGAGGAATTAAAAAAAAGATTAGGATGCAATATATATGCTTATCAACTTCCCATGATGAGTATATTCATTGTTTATCACAAACATATAATAATAAAAAATTTTAAAAATAAAAGTGCTTAAGTTTTTGCAAAAAGCAGAGAAAATGACATAAGAAGAAATTAAGGTATAGAAAGGGTCATATCAGATGGTAAGGTAGCTTGTGAACTAAACATCTACAAATTTATTCTGATTATAAGGATTCATATAGCATTTTTATATAAGGGAAGAATGAATTAAAACTGAAGTGTTATGAATACTACTTAAAGTCAGTGTGAAAGCAATAAAGAAGGAAGAAGAAAGTCTTTTATGTTCAAGTGAGAAAAGAGGCCTGAAATCTAGTGGAAAGAAAAAA